>BJBW01010672.1:26119-36633 GCA_004320125.1 Scolopax mira
GGCACCTCCTGCAGCCCCCCCCATCCCTACAGGTGCCCCGGGTGCTGCTCTGCCACCCCAGCCAGGCACCCACCAGGGACACGCTGGGCTGGCCCCAGGCAGCACTCTGGGGCAACTGTATTTAAAACCAATTTTCTTTGGGAAAAAAAAAAAACCCACCAAATTTCTCCTCATTCACTTTCTGGACACAAGAATAATAATCCACACCCCCAGCCCAGAATCCTCATTTCAGCCCCATCCTGACAGAAAACTCACCCTGTGCCTTTCCTCATTGAAGGGAGAAGAAATAATTCAGGTTTACAGCTGCGAGGCACAGCCTGGCACCCATGAAAGGTCAGTAGGATCTTTGCACAGATTTTGTGAGTGTTATCTTTTTTTTTTTGCACAGAACACGCCAAATCTAATGTGGGAAAGCCCCTGGCACCCCCCGGGGAGGGATGGAGCTGCTGGCTGAAGGTGATGGGGACCTGAGGGGCCACCTTGCTCCCTCCTGGGAGCCCTGTGAGTCCCTGCGTGGGAAATCTCCATCCAACCAAGCCGAAACACAGCAGCTCGACAGAATGCTACAGCCCCAGACTGGAAGTGGAAAGGGGGTGGGGGAAATATGGTTTTCCTTTGAGCATCTCTGGTTTCTCCCCATGACGGGTCCTGGGCATTCCCCTCTGGAGCAGACACCTGGTGGGGACGCTGATGGAAAGCTCAACGCGGTGATCCCACCACCACCTGAGCCAACCAGCACACACCAAACTGGGACAGACGCCTGGACACCTCTCTCTCCCACACCGGTGGGATGCCTGACATCTCCTGCCCTTGCCATGCTCCAGCCAACTGGGGCTGGTGGAGACCAGGGGCACAGGAAGGCAGCCAGGAGGCTGGAGCAGCATCACCCCATCTCCGCTTGCTTCGTCAAGGTTTTTATCCTAACGAGGTTCCCGCTCCTAGAAGCAGGGAAGATGGAGAGCAGAGCATTCACCAGCGGCTAAAAAATTAGAGAGGAAGAGGGAGTGAAACTCCCAAGGATGTCTCAGTGAGTGTACAGCCCAGCACAGGCGCTTCAGGAGTGAGGGTGAAGGGTGGGAAAGGGGGGGTTTGCTGCAGGGGAAGGGGGTGAGGAGCTGAGATAAGAGGGATGCCCACACGCACGCCCGGCCCATGGGAAGACGGGGAAATCCCGTGTCCCGGAGCAGCTGCCCCAGCCAGAGGCTCGAGGAGGAGCATTAAGTACGGATGGAGAAGCAAGAGGGAAAGACAACCTGTAAGAAAGGTACAGATCAGTCAAAGGTACAGATCAGAACTGCCAGCGGTGCCCTCCTGCCTCACACCTCTCCTGAAATGCTTTTAAATCTTTTCTGATGGAATGTTTGACATATTTAATGCATGCAGTAAAAATTAAAGTAATAGATAACTTCATATTAATCTGTACAGGGACCGACAGGCTAGATTTAATCACTTCCTAGCTGTTCAGAGAGTTAACTTATTCTAACATGAGTCAAAGGAAAGGTAAAGGATTTTATTTTTTTAAAGATCAGCCATTTCATAGTAAGAGAAAATTGTGCCGCAGCCTCGTGTGCGTCAGTGCTGGGGGAAGGGAATACCTGCAAGGGAGCCAGAGGAGCTCTGAGAAGGGCTCAATCTCAAAACCGCCCTGTTTCATCCTCTAAATGGGTAACATTTAAAGAGAATTTAACCTGCTTTCTACCTCCAGTCCATGGGGGTTGGGATCTGGGGTTCGATGCCAACCATAAAAAGCAATTCCCGTTGCAGCCGAGCCCTCTCTAGCCTCTGTGCTCAGGGAGAGCATCCCTGGAGCGCCTGGCCTGTCCCCAGAGCCTCCAGAGGGGACATGGAGCTGAGCCAGGACCGGCCAAGTGGCTGTTACTGCTCGGGTGACCCCAGAGCCCAGGGGTCTCCCCGTCTCGGGCGTAGCTGCTCTCTGCAGGGAAGAGGCTTTTGCAGCAGGATCCACGCAAAGGGACTCTGTGCAGCAACGTGACACAGGGCCCTGTCCCCGAGCGCGGGCGGCAGCCGTCCTTCCTCAGCCACAGAGCATCCCTGCCCAGGACAGCGGCCCTGCCCAGGGCTCTCTGCTCTTCTAACAGCTTTTTATGGTTTTAGCTCAGCGGTGCTGGGCACCGTGACCCTGTTCTGCCACTGCAGCCCCCCAGCTTGGCTTTTCAACGGGCAGCAGGGGCTTGCAGAGGGGCCCTGCAAAGGTGTCGTCGCAGGACAGGGCAGAGGTTTGGCCGCTTTCAGACCCTACAGCACCAGCCACAAGCTTTCAAACCCCACCACACCTTGCTAGGAAAAAGGTCGAAATGCAAACTACAGGAAAAAATAACCCAGAGTCAGTCCCTTATCCCAACCCTATTCCAGCTGCGAATCCCGGCTTAGGAGGGTGCTAGGCAAGAGGTGCAGAGGGCGCAGGGTGAGGGTCAGGGCTCCCCCTCTGCAGGGCACCGACATCAGAAGGAGCTCGAGCCCCTAAAAAGGGGGAGATTCACCCTTTGGCGAAGCGCTGCAGAAGCTGCTTTGCCATCAGAGCCCCACAAAATGGGAGACACAGGTGAGTCCAAGAGCCAGGCACGGCAGGACCCGCTCATCCCTGAAGCCAGCAAGAAATAAAGACGGACACGGCCCAGCGCGCCCGGAGGCGGCAGCCTGGTACCCCCAGCATCTCCTCCACCCCCCACGGGCTGTGCAATGGGGGGGGGCCATCAGCAGTACACACACCAGTAGCTAATTAATACTTCGATGCAGGTAACGGCACGGGACACCAGCAGCTGCCGCTAACAAACCGACAAAGGACAGATTTGCCTTTCTCTCCCTCACCCAGGGGAAAGGGTTTTGGTTTTGCTTTAAATGCCACTAAGAAGACAGACGGAAGGAGGACTCGGAAGGAAAGGGAAATGTTTGCGTGCACCCAAAGGCTGCCGAAAGCTACTTCATGTGCACGAAGGTGGTTTTCTTTCTGCTACAGTACAAGTGCTTGTGCCTCAAGTATAAAACGCAAGCCTCCAAATCACACAGACGAGCTTCTTATTTTTATTTTTAAAGTGATAAATAAGGCACTGTACTTTTAACTAAAACTGCCTGGTTCCGAGTTTTTTTTTTTAAAAAAAAAAACCCAAGGAACGTTCAAACTGCAGAAACTTCCTTCTGAACAGCAGAGCCAGACAGGCCGACCTCTTCTCTGTCCGAGACACATCTGCTGATGCCTAAAATCACGGGCGTTATCCTTTAACTGCGGATTTTTAAAGGCTTGCTACAGCTTATAAAAGCAGCTTTAGTTAATGCATGGTAAAGGGCTACTACTATACATCAGTTTTGTACATGGCTACCGGCTCCTCGCTATTTTGGGTCCAGTCGCGAGCGTTTGCTGTGTGAACAGTCCACTTTTGCCCTCAGCTTCCTCTTGCCCTGCGACCCGCTGCTCTCCTGCAGCTTCTTCATGGACCTCGTCAGGGTTTTCCCACCGCTGGGCTTCTTGTTGGCCATCTTCTGTGCCCGCGTGGAGGACTCCCCCAGGGGCTTCTGCTTGGGGGACTTGGCCAGCTCCTCGTGGCCGGGGGGCAGCACGGCCCGTCTGCTCGTGTTCTCCTTGCCCTTTCGCATGGGGAGCCGCACCTTCTCCAGCTGCCTTTTCGGGGCTCTCTTCTCTTTCAAAGCCATTTTTCTGGCCAGCTTATTGCTTCTCTCCATGGCAGCCTGCTTGCGGGTGGCGGGAGCTTTCGTGCCGACCTCCAAATGCTTTATTTTACTGGCCTTCTTGGCAGGCAGCTTGTCCTTGGCGCAGGAGCCGGACCGCTCCTGGGTGCCCCCGCTCTCCTTCAGCATCCTCTTCTTCCTGCTGAGCTGGAGATCAGCTTTGGGCGAGGGGTCCTCCTGGGACCTGCCCTTCCCCTTCCGCCCCTTCCCCGTCCCATCCACCGACGGAGATCTAGCGGGAAAGGCGTCCGCTTTGATCTGCAAGGCCAACTTTGGGGACATCAGGGGGTTGATGCACACGCTCTTGCGGCTCTGCTTGCTCTCCAGGGACAGGTGGTCCCCTGGGCCATCGCTCTTCTTCTCTGCCTTCAGCACGCGGTGCTGGGCCCGCAGCTTGCCCCGCAGGTTGGAGTACTTGCGCAGGATCCTGGTGCTGGCCTGCGTGGGCAAGCTGAGGGCAGGGGGGATGGTTTTGTCTTCGCTCAGGTTCTCGGCACTGGTGTCGGTGAGAGGGGTCTGGTTGGGGCTGGTGGCTTCTTCAGCCTCTGCTTTATCAGCATTCTCCCGAATTTTGGCCCAAAGCTTTTGGTTCTTTAGGTTATTCCGAGCCGGGGTAGTGGCAGCAAACTTCTTGAGGTGTTTTTTCAAACGTTCAGCTTGTAGCGAGCTGGGGTAGAGACCGGAGGAAGAATATTTCTGCATGGGGACTTTGATGGGGGGGATCTCCCCCGGGAGACGGGTGTTGAGTTTCTTCACGATCACTAGAGACCTGGTTTCAGTCGTCTCCAGAAACCACTGGCAGATGTCGGACAGCTTGAAGGCCTTCATAAACAACATCTGGACAGGAGAAAGCTTCTGCACTTCCAGCGAGCCTCTACTTTTTCGCGTCCTTTTCTTGCTTTTCCAAATCTCTTTCAGCTTGTCGGCTTTGCTCTTTACCTTGGGGGTTGGCTGCACCTCCTTCTCCAGCTGAATCCACCCCTTCTGAACTTTCATGTACTGTGCGTTGAACTCGGCAATGAGCTCCTGGTTCTCTTCTTCAGCACACCACTCCATGAACTTTGGTTTGCTGTCCATGTCCTCCAATGCCGGGAAGTCGTCATTCCCTGAACTCCACTCGTCCCTCAGCGTGGGGATCGCTTGTGTAGACTCCTTCCCTGGTGTGCTCTTTTTTGTGGTTTCCACAGGTGCAGGCGTGTGTCTTAAGTTATAAAACTGCAGGGCAACCTTTTTATGCTTAGCAGCCTTTGCTGGAAGATGCTTGCTTCCACCTCTGCTGCTGGGGCACGGAAGGAAATTGTCCACCAGCTCACAGCTCTCCAGCTTGCTCGTGTCCATGGCACCGTCAGAGCTCTCCTCGTCCTTTGTGCTGGCATTGTCTGGTTTCCCATCCTCTTCCTCAGTGTCACTCGCAGGGACGCTGCTCTCTGGAGGGAGGAGAACGCTTCTGCTCTCACAGTCAGCCTGGACACCGACTTCCAGCATCTCACCCGGTTGACTTTGGACGCTGGTAGCAGGGGGGTCGTCTTTAGAGGAATCTTCTCCCTCTGCTGCAGTCTCTTTCGCTAAGATGCTTTTATAGGTTTGTCTGGTGGTGACACCGTTCTCCTCACCTGGCCACCGCTCAGCGATGCTCTCGGAGGCGCCCGGCCCCTCGCTGGTTTTCAGCAGCGTGTTGGGGCAGCAGTCGTTTGGGAAGGGCACGGATGCTGCCCCATCCACTTCTCTCTTGAACCGCTTAGCACCAGGGCTCTTGGAGAGTTTGACCTGAAGGCAAGGAGGCTGCAGAGAGCTGGAAGTACCAGTGCCCTCAGCGCTGCCCTCGGCAGGCGACTGGGACTGCTGGCTTCGGAGACGCCGATCTGATGCCACAAGCACCCTCCTGCCTTTCTTGCGCTTCTTGTCTGGACTGTCTTTGGAAGAGATCAAGTCTTTCTCTGCAGTATCTGAGCCATCAGGTTCAGGCAGCGTTTCCCCTTCAATGGACTCTTTTTCACCCGCTGGGCTGTCACTCTCCACGGCCTCCCCTTGGGAGGTTTTGGGGAGGGTTGTGCTGGCTGGCACGGCCTCCTCTTGCTCGAGGGAGCTGTCACCTGATAATTCCACACCTGATAATTCAGCTTCTGGTTCAGCATCGATGCTTTTGTTCATGTCCATGCACTGGAAGGCGGCAGGGAGCTCCGGGGGGCTCTCCCCATCCAAAGTGGCAGGGGGCTCTGGAAGGCTCTCCCCGTCCAAAGTGGCAGGGGGCTCCAGGGGGCAATCCTTGTCCAAGGTGGCAGGGGGCTCTGGGGGGCTCTCCCCATCCAAGGTGGCAGGGGGCTCATCAGGAGCCAGCCGCCCTGGAGAGCGTGGGGAGGGCTCTGCCAGACACAGCCCGCTGGGCTCCGTGTCTCCCGTGCCTGGAAGCTGGGCAGGATCCCTGGCACCATCCCGGGCCGGGGGTGCCGTGTCCGCAGCAGCGGGGGGCTGCAAGGGGGACTTTGGCTCCGGGCGGGCGGAGAGGTCCGGATCAGTTTGTGTGTCAGAGCCTGGGCAGCCTTCCTCCCCGCCGGGGGGCTCTGACACTGGAAGGGCAGCACACTCGGCAGCCTGCCCGCCGCTGCTGCCCTCCCCGGAGGAGCCCAGGCTGCTGCCAGCCTCCCAGGGGACGGTGCCTCCTGCTCTCGTCCCCCCTCCTTCGGCAGGGGGGGAGCCGGGGGGCGGCGAGCCGGGCAAGCTGTCCTCTTTCTGGGGGCTGGGTGGAGCAGAGAGGGAGAAGAAGGGCATGGCCATGGTGGCTTCCCTCGAGCGCAGCGCCCGGGTGTCCCGGGGGGGCAGGGAGCCCAGCTCAGCTCTCTCCTTTGTTTCTCGGCTGGTTGGTGCCCCTTTAGCCAGGAGCCTCAGGGAAACCCTCTTCTCCCCATCCCGTCCTGCCCCCGCGGACCCCCCCACGGAGAGCACCAGGGGCTGCTTAGCGCTTACGAGGGTCTCTGCTCGCAGTGCGGGGCCGCTGCCCCTCTCCTCCCCCCGGGAGCTGCGGACCAGGGTGCGGACGGTGGGGAGCTCGCAGCACTCCCCGTTGAAGTAGTAACCCCGGGTGCTCTTCCTCGCCGTCTTGCGGGACGACACGGAGCGCTGGCTCTCGAAGTGGCACTCGGTGATGGGCTGGCTGATGTAGACCACGTCGCACTGGTTGTCGTAGTCATTGATCCTCAGCCCCGAGGCCTTCTTGCTCTTCCGACCGGCTCTGAGGGAGGCTGCCTTGGCACGGGGGTGCCCGCTGGGGGTCCGGTGGGCGGCTGGCGCGGCGCCGGCAGGCAGCCAGCCTTCTTTGGACTTGTCGAGGGGTCCCTTCTCGGCCGGGTGCAGGTGGCAGCCTGCCTTGCCCTTGGCCATGGCGTGGAGGTGGTTTTCTTGCTTTGGTCTCGCATCTTGTTCTTTTGCGTCTAAGTCCTGGTGCAAAGATGCTTTCGAGCTGCATTGTAAAGTGTTCTCTTTGTCGGCTCTGCGAGGGGGGGTCACCGCAAAGCCAGGATCCCACGACTCTTCTGGGAGAGCTCTGAAAGAGCTCTTTTGGGACCCCAGACAGCCATCTAAGCTGTCCTCGCTGCCGTTCACATTTGCCACCTTGACCGAGATATAACCTTCCACGAGAGTCTTACCTGCGAGCTGCTCTTTAGTGTCCTCACACCTTCTGACACTGGCTTCTTGCTCGTGTCCAGCGGCTTGCTGCCCTTCCAGGCTTTTTGTGGCATGATGGAAATTCAAAGAGGAAGAGTTCAACGTGCTGAGGTATCCTTGGGTGGAGCTATCCTTTGGACTAGCAGAACGAAGCCTGGTGATGGGGAGCTCAGAGAAGTCCCTTCTCAAAGCAGGACTGGAGCTCTCTGCTCTGTCCAGAGACTTCACCTCCGCCGGCTGCTTCGGGGCTTGTCCTGTAAGATGCAGGGGGCCATCAGACCCCGACTGTCCTGGGTCCGAGGAAGAAGGGGGCTTTGATTCAGTACAAGTAGCACCCTTATCCTGATTTTCAGTGCTTCGCTGGCTACAACCAGAGCCACAAGTAGCGGCCTCCATGCTCTCGGATTCAGACAACTGCTGGCCTTCAGAGTCTGGTTGTACTTCAGTGTATATGTCGTTTAGCACACGGATGAATTGCTTCTGGTGGTGTGTACACAGTCTGACCATAAACTTTTCCAGTGGAGACTTCGGCTGATTGTTAGAGTCTATTGCTATTGTCTCTGCTGCATCCTCTCTGGAGAGACAAAGAGAGAAGCGATCAGTAACATGTCCCAGGGAATAAAAGCTCATGCTGCAAAACTGGAATAGCCCTTCTCCTCCCACTCATTATACCGCTTGCCTGGCCTCCAGGTGGGACCAGGCATCCTGTTGTCACAGGGCTGACAGTCCCCAAACACATACTGCTGGCAGGACGTGGACTGGCACTTTTGTTTGTCTCCCACTGCCAGAGCACCCGTAGCTATACGTCAGCCTGGGACACCCTGGTGTGTAGGCACCACATGACGTGTTCAATGCAAACCTATGTTTCCCAGAGATTTAGTATCTGCACAGTGCTTGGGGTAGACATCCCAGCACCTTGGGGACCCCCCCCAGGATGATTGCACCCCTCTGCAGGTTTGATCTGGAAGGCCATGTAGGGTGGGAGCGGAGCAGCCTCCCAGCTGGGCAGCCAGAGGCCAGAAATCTCGAACCACTGTGTGTTCCTTATGCTTCTGTGGCAGAAGATGGGCAAACGGAACAGATCCCGCCTCCTCCCTCATCAGGGCAGAGATGTGGAGGAGCAGGGACACAGCGATGTGCCCTTGTGTGGTGCGGTGCCTTCCCCTCCGCACTGCCCTTTGATTCTCTGCCCTTTAATAAAGTGGCTCTGCAGCCCAGGGGCCGGCTGTCAACGAGCGGTGGCCACTCGGGAAGGTGTGCTCCTACAGCACAGGGTCACCCCCACTTTGCTAGCTCTCCCACCAAGGCGATTATCTCCTACCTGCCTGGCAGAGGCAATTAATTAGGCCTTATTGGCGGAGAGGCTAAGGGATAATTACCCGGTGTTTGCATGAACTCATCAGGAGTGCCGCTCCGGGTGCTGTTATCGACACCGTATCTGTTTCCCAACGGCAGCGTTTCCCACCCAGTCCCCACCACGGCGAGGGGGCTGCGCCCCTTGGCCCCCACGCTGCCTGGCACAGGACCTTTGCCAGCAACGCAAGGGCTGCCTTTCGGTAACAGCCGCACTTTGCACCTCCTGGCCCTCTACCAGGGGAGTGAAAAGTCAGTTCCCCTCCCCTACAGCCTTGTTCTCTCCTCCCCAGCGCCGGGGACTGACCTCGCTTGCTCTCTGGGTCGAGGGGCGACACACGCTTATTGCGGGGTTCGTAGCCAGGGTGGGGAAAATCAGCTTTATCTGGAGTGGGTTTTTCCTCCCCAGGCTGCCAGCGCAGGGCAGAGAGGGAGCAAGAGCCCCAGCTCGAAGGAGGTGGTGGCAGAGAGGAGGAAGGAGGAGGAAGAAGGAGAGCCAGGGACGGAAGCCGGCCGGGCTGGGTGGCAGCCGGTGTGCCAGAGGTGGCCCCGGGCAACCATCACCTGCTGCTCTGGCTCCTGGCTTTGAACTGACAAGCACGGGGGGGGCACCTCCGGCAACCCATTCCCCGGGCTGGTGGGGTCTGCTCCCAAACCCAGCAAAGGGCAGGGAAAGGTGCCCAAGGGCCACTTTGGGCTGGCCAGGTGGCACCTGGTCTCCTCTTCACTCGGAAACACTAGGCTGCAGCCGTGCCTGCCCTCAGCATCTCCCCAGCCAGCCTTTGCTTTCCAGTTTGCCCAAATTTTTAAGCGTCATGAGGCTTCGCCTCTCAATCTCAGCCACTCACAAAGGCTTCCTGGGGCAGGCTTTTCCCAAAACTGCCCAGAACGGGCTGAGTGAGCCTCTCTCGCCGAATGTGCTCCAGCACCTCCAGAAGGCTCTCGGGGTGGGCTCTAAACAACGTACCTCCAGCCTGTTCTACTACACCCGGGCAGGAAAAACACCTCCAGCCACCACCTCAACTGGTTCTACCTGCCGCTCCGGTGACTCTCATTGCTGCAGCACCTGGGATTAGTTTAAATAAAAACGCTCAGGTACAACCTGGCCCCTCTCCAGAGCCCTGCACGGGCAGGGTTGATGTCAGCTGGGATCTCTTCCCCAGCCCAGCTCCTCCCCTTGCCCTGCTGAATAACAAAGGGGGGGATAAAAAAAACCCAACCTTTCGCTCTCCTCTCCCCTGCAAAAAGGGGGGCTTGGAGCAGGGCGCGGGGGCGGGGGTGTGGGTTGCTTTTCCAAGGGGCAGAGCTTCAGGACGACTTTTTTTTTTTCTTTCTTTTTTTTTTTTTCCCCACTTTTGCAAAGAGGGTGGTTGTTTTCCTCTTACCTGCTCGCCAGCCCAGCTCCTAGGAGCGGCAGCCATCTTCCCCAGCCAGCCCCAATTTATAGCCGCGGTGGCGGCAGAGGAGTGGCCCGGCCCCACGCCACGCTCCCGGCCACCATCGGGAAGGTTACGGTGGCACAAAAGCCAACTCCCTCCTCGCCAGGGCACCTGCAGGTGCCACAGATGAGTGTCCACCAAGAAGGAGCCCATGGCAGAGGGGAAGGGGTCGCGGGGGAAAAGGCGAGTTGCAGGCTGGGCGATGCTCGGTGATGCCACCATCTCGGTGGGGTTGTGTATGGAGTCCCTAGTTTGGGAGAGAGGACCCCATCCCTGGAGGGGATGCCCCATCCAGGATGCCCCATCCAGTGTTTGTGCATCCCTGGAGGGGTTCAAGGCCAGGCTGGATGGGGC
>BJBW01010673.1:3972-21671 GCA_004320125.1 Scolopax mira
GCAGCCATGGAGCTGGAGGTGCCCGAGGAGGCGGAGGGCTCGGCCGCGGCGGGGGCCGGCGCCATCACCCCGGAGGCCGGCGTGGGGGGACTGGACGCGGCAGGAGGTAACGGGCTGCGGGCACCGGGCGGCCGGCGCCTCCGCCGGGCTCCGCGGCCTGGCCTCTTCCCCCGGGGCGCCCAGAGTGGTTTAGTCCAGCTCCCCCCTCCCCCCCCCGCCCCGGGGGTCTGAATGGTACCTCCCGGCCAGGCCCCCGTGTAATGCCTCCGGGGGTGGGGGGGGATTCGGGATGGTTCAGTCCAGGCCCCCCCCCCAGAGCGCGCTACTCCCGGGCACCGTATGGTCCCGTCCAAATGCATCCCCCCCTTCCCAGGACCCAGAATGGTTCCGCCCCCGGGGCTACCCCTCAGCCCGGGGACACCGGGCACCGGGGAAGAGGCGTCGGGAGGGGCTTTCTCCGTTCTCTGCTCTCCCCTCTCCGGGGGCGCTGGGGAACAGCGGCTGCGGCCCCTGAACAACGTAGGGCACCGGCTCGGGAGCTGGGGGCGTTCGGCACCCCGCACCCTGGGGAGCCGGGCACCGCGGCGCCAGAGCAGCCACCCGCTTGCCCGGCTGGCGAGTGGGGTCCCAGGCCGGGCAACCTCCTCTCCCGGCCTCTGGTGCTGCCCTGCGGGGGTCGGGAGGCAGCTGTGGCTCCTCTCCTTCAGGCCTTTACACCAGCATCCTTAGATCTTCTAAAAACCAACAAATTGCGGCAGAAGCTGTGATTGTTTCCGAGGTGTCATCCCCCGCCTCGGGGGGGCTGGATGTAACATGTCGGTTTTGGTAAGGCACCAGGATTTAGGCAAGTGGCCCCAGCCTTTTGGCTCAGGTTCCTGGGTGCTGGCAGGGCGATGGAGGGGTGGCCGAGCGCTGGTTGCCCTTTCCCGGGCTGCCCACTGCGTGTCATCCCCATCCCCGTCCCCCTCCCCAGACATCTTTTTCGGGAGCGTGCTCCTAGCACGGTGTGGTGTGACTGATGGGTTTCCAGCTCGTGATGCTGCAGGAGCGAAAGAGAGAACCTCTTGCTGACGAAGGATTAAAATACTGTTTATTCTTCTGATTTCTCTGTCCCCTCTCTGATTTCTGGGGAGGGCAGTGGGTTGTTTCTCAGCACAAGACAAGGTGTTTGTGGAGGCCGTTGCTCAGGAGGGCTTTAAACAGAGACTTGATGTTTTTCTTCCCTTTCCAAGTAAATCTGAATTTACAAACCTGTAGATTGTCTCACCTTATGCTGATAGTAAAAAAGATGAAATGGAGCCAGCGATCTCACCGATGCTTTGATATTTTTTTTTTATTATTATTTTCTTTTTGAGTCAGGTTGCTTACTCCTCACTTGGGTAGCATCCAAATTATGTCACTCGGGCCCAGCCGTGCTGGCAACTGGAGCTCCCGGGAGGGCTGGGGACAACGAGCGTGGCAGCTAACAAGTGTTTTCTGGAAGGGAACGAAACCTGCAGGGACTGGAGGTGGCTCTGGGGGGGCTGCAGCCACGCGTGGGGCCGGACAGGGGATGGCTGGAGCAGGTCAATGGTGCCGTGGTCCTCCTCGCAGCAGATGGGAATGCTGGAGCTGGAGTGGTTTGCCTGGGAGCTGGGGCAGGGGGGGTGGTTGTGCTCTGTGCCACCCTATTCTGATGACCGTTTGAAGCCAACGGTGACAAATCCAGTTGGGTGTCACAGTGCTGGTGCCTTGGGGGCTGTTTGGAGCAGCGGTGGAAGTGGTGATGTGCTTGTGACCCACCTCTACAGGTGCTTCATCCCACGGGTGCAGCAGAGGGGGGGGGCTGTGTGCTGTGCTCTTAACAAGCAAACGTGGCAGGGTTAATCCAGACCGTGGGTCAGGTCAGCAAAGACCTTCCCCAAGCCCTCGATAAACGTGGAGAGCAGAGCTGGTTAGTCTGGTGCAGGAGTCAAACTGGATGGAGGAGAGGGGCTGAAAGTCAGGGAAACATTGACAATAGGTTGACTTAAGGCAAAAGAGCCTTGAGAAGCAAGCTTTGGGGAGCCTCATAATATGCTTTACTGGAGAAAAACTCATTTAACGCCAGCAGTTGGGCTCGCGCAAGAGCACACAGGCTCAAATTGTCCCTTTCTGAAGAACCCAGCTTTGAGGTTTTCTAAAAATTTTGTAACTGCTGTAGTTGAAAAGGGAATTCCAAAATCTGAGGGGGGTGTGTGTGGCTGCAGTACCTCCTCCTTGCCTTGTGAGGGGCTGCAGGGGGACACTGGGTTTGGTGCGGGTGGCAGCGCTGTTGACAGGAGCAGAGGCACCATGTGTGTACGGGGCAACACGCAAGCACCTGGACCGTTCAGGCTGGAGTACCCTGACCCTAAAACTGAGGACATACATCACCCTCCCTCTGCCTGGAGAGAGAGTCTGGAAACCTTCTTTTATCCAAGGGGGTTCAAGTTACTGGAGAGCTGGTAGCAAAGCTGGTCCCCACCGTCTCCTTGCAAAGGTGGAAGTTCTCAGCCTGATGAGGAAGTGGAGTTGATGTCCAACTTCTCTCCATTTCTCGTGGCTTCCATCATTCATGGGCTCTGGGGAGAACTCGCAGCAGCCTTTCAATATCTGAAGGGAGGTCCAGGAGAGCTGGGGAGGGACTCTTTGTCAGGAAATGCAGTGACAGGACAAGGGGCAATGGTTTTAGATTGGAAGAGGGGAGATTTAGATTAGATACTAGAAAGAAATTCTTTGCTGTGAGGATGGTGAGACTGGAACAGGTTGCCCAGAGAAGCTGTGGCTGCCCCATCCTTGGAGGTGTTCACAGCCAGGTTGGACGGGGCTTTGAGCAACCTGGTCTGGTGGGAGGTGTCCCTGCTCAGGACAGGGGGGTTGGACCTAGATGATCTATAAGATTCCTTCCAACCCATATTATCTGATGCTTCTATGATTTGCTGGGCTGGAGCAAGCCTTTTGCGGGACAGGGCGCTGGGTTTTGCAGCATTTCAGTGTGTTGGAGGAAGCACTGTGAACATTCTCTTGGCTTCCACATAAATCTCTTCTAGAGAACTGGGCAGAGTGAAATGCAGCCCCAGAAAGGGAGCAATTAATTAAGCAGCTCTGTGCCTTTTTCTGGTGTCGACCCCGGCAGCGCCCGTGAACCCCGTAAATGCTCTGGGGTTCGCCGTCCCGAGCTCTGATCTGCCTGAAGCTGACAGCAAAGGGACTCCTTTCAAAGCCTCTCTTGTGTTCTTTAGGGGAGCACGTACAAGGACAGTGGTACAGACATTACTGCTCTGCCTGTAATGGCAAAGGAAAAGGGCTCAACAGATTATTGGACTTGCTTTTTGCCTTTTTTTTTCCCCCCTCCTCTGTGTGTGCTTTTGTTGGAGAAGAGGAATTAGCACTATTATTTTTTTTAAAGACTCTCAAGTGCCCACAACCCCAGCTGACCTAGGCACTTTCGGAGGCTCAGCCGGAATTTTCAAGTTATTTTTAAATGCTGGGAGTCTTGCAGAGGTCTGGGAATGTGAAATGATTGATTATTTGCATCGTAGAGGAGAGGAGTCACAGCTCTGGACTGAGGCTCCATTGTAGGTGCTGAATGCACACAGAACAAAATGGCTGGGTTTGCCCTCGGTACCGTGAAATCGGAGCAGAGTCAGCTCCCGTCCCTCTTTTCTAAGATATTTGTACATGCTCCCTGTGACACAGCAGTGTATCAAATCACAGATATGTTTTTTAATAGCAGATGAAGTACAAATAAAGGTCAGATTTGCGTGGCCTGCATTTGCGTGATGTCTGGAATGGCAGAAGGCAGTAGAGAGTCTATGAATGCCTGGATGAAAAATAATTGTTCACGCTTGGAGTTGCTAGGAGTGACTCTTATGTATTTTTAGCTGTGTTTCTCTGGCGTGTCCAGGCCTCTGGTCAGTGCTGCGTGGCCAGCACCAGATGATTTGCATTTGCTGTGCTCCTTTCATCTTTTTGCCAGCCTGACATCTGGCTCCTTTGCCTCTGCCAGGGTGCCAGGATCGCGGCGAAGTTCTCACAGTTATTTCTATCTGTCTTTTCCCTTTACAATTAGCCTGAGAAATGAATGATTCCTCCCCACAGATGTGGATTTGGGTGGGTTTTTTTTATCCTGCCAAAGAGGAGACAAGGAAATTCAGCCCTACACCAGTAATGTTATGTTTTTTACATATCACAAAGCCCTTATTCCTGCTGGGCATCTCAGTCCATGAAGGGAGGGCTAATGGTTGGTTTTGTAAACGTATGAGGCATTTCTGTGTACAAGTTTGAGAAGAGTGGTCCCGGCAGGATGCCTAGAGCTGAGAAAAGACAAGAATCGGTTCCTGTGGGAGTTGTGCTGCACTTGTCCTCCCAAAAGCTCCGACTCGGACACAGAGAGGCTTTATTCTTGCAGCACAGGAACTAATCTGTGACTGTGAAATGTTTGACCGCTGTTGACATCTTGGAGCAATTACGATTTTTTTAGTATTATTATTATTTTTAGGTGTCTTGCAGCCAAAGAGCCCCTTGAAAGATAAGTATCTAGTCATCATGCTTGGGCTGCTCTTCAGGAGGAAATCAGTACGGCTCAAAAGTGCTCTTAGCAGCCTGTGATGCTGGAGACTGGCATCTGCCACAGTAACCTACATGAAGTGAGGTGTCAGTGCCCAGATGGCAGCTGAGAAACGTGTGTCTCACTGAAGCCAGGCTGCTGCTGTGTGGGACAGGATCTCCTGCTAGCTGGCTGGTGTCACGCTTGAGTTTTAAGTGTGGCTTTTTGAGGACTTCATGCCAGGGAGAAATTAGAGACCTGCACATCAAACCCAGCAGTCCTGAGTGGGTATTTCAGCAATTGCAAGCTTTTCAAAAGATTTTTGTCTTGGCTCCAGTCCTGGCCCAGTCACAATCTGACTTATTTAAGGAAAATTCTTTCTTTAACTGTACTGAAGAGCCCCAAGTTGAAATACTATAGCAAAAGCCTCAAACATGGGCCCAGGTAGCACAAGAACCTGCATCTCCTGTTTCCCACTACAGGCCAAGCTCCGTGGCCTGGCAAGGAAATGTTTTTGACCAGTTCATCCTTAAACTTTGAACAATTTTGGCCAAGTGACTCATTGTTTCATATTTGTTGTTTGTATTGCTATAGCAGTTGAGGCTCTTAAGCTTTGGATCCAAGACCTTGTTGTGCCAGGTGCTGTAGGAACATGGAAAAATAAAAAAAAAAAAAACAAAACCCAACAAAACAAAACAAAAAGGCCTTGTGAGGAAGAACATGCGTTTCTCTATAACCCAAGACAACAGATGGCTACAGATGGGGGAGCACAAGGAACTGATGAGATAATACTGACCTGTGCAGTGAGTAATAGTCTTGGTACATCACTTATCTAAACATTGCTGAGGTTTTATAGACACTATAGCAGAGGGCAGTTTGAAGGAGGATCATCAAATGACGGCAGAAGTTTACAGTAACATCTCATCGAGAGAGAAAGGCAGCAGAGGGAAAAGAGACATGCTGAAAGCATTGCTGGAGGAAAGATGTTTGCTGCAAAATCTGGTCAGCATTGCAGATGCTGTGGTCATGTATGAGAGTGCAGGTACAGGAGTAAAGCAGAGACAGAAAGTTTATTGGTTTGAGTAGGGAAAGCAGAGCCAGCAGGGAAAAGAAACCTACAGGCAGGCTACGTATTCGAAGTCTTGACCTAGAACTTTCTTCTGGTGTGTTTACTACTACAACTCAGGGGAAAACAAAGTGCTGTTTCTCTGAGTTGTAACCTTTAACCATCCCGTGGCAGGAGGGAACAGATGAGTGAAGCAGAATGTGTGTGTTCCTTTATTTGCAGTGCAGACGCCTCCAGAAGGGGCAAAGGAAAAATGATGCTTCTTGTACTGCTGTTTATTTAAACTCCAGTTTAACAAAATTAGCCTGTGCAGAAACTTCACTGAACAGCCTCTTGAAGTTGAAAGCTTGCAGAGCAAGATGCAAGTCAAATGCCAACCCCAGCAATTAGCACGCATCCTTTCATGAGCGTTAAACTCTGCTTAATCTCTACTTATCAGGTTCTTTTCCTCCTATGTCCTATCTTCAGCTGAAAATGTCAGTCATGGTTTGCTTCCCATGCAGCATGGGAGGAAACAGCTATCATGATGTCTTTCATTCTGGTTTAAGGATGTCCAGGAGCCCAAGTGTTCATAGCCCATGGTGTAAAAGGCATTGCTTGGAGTGCAGCTTCCCCACGGTGAAAATAAAACTTGTCAAGGTGTGTTGCTGTTTGATAGGAAGGATTATTACGAAGGAAGTGGAAATCAAGAAGGCTGTTGTATCCTGTGTAACGCAGCATGACATGACTGCAGAACAGGGGAGGATGTGTTTAAATAGATTCCCCAGAAGGTTGCTGGAGAAATAGCTTCATAATAGGAAATGCATTGGTTGCTTTGGCATAAAATGATATCCCAGATGTGTTCTCTGCAGTAGGGACCCCTTTTAGCTGAACTGTCCTCAGCTGTGTAGAAGGAGCCTGGTTCTTTATCTCTTTATTGTTTTGAGAACAAACTTTGGTCTTGCCACTAGAGGGGGACTGCAAGCTGTACACTCCATCCATCCTGACCTCACAGTGCTGCAGCCCAGCGACTCCAGCAGCAGGACCCTCTCTGCTCTGTTGGGCTCTGGGGTATCACAGCACCCATGAAGCTCAGATCCTGCAACCCAAAAAATGTGAAGGGACATGGGCAAGGGGAATCTGACTGGTGCGATGTCCAGGTGCTTCTCTGGTTCTGCAGAATGTCATTTTTTCATTCCCACACAGCTACAGAAAGTGTCCTGAACAGGAATGGTGTTCAGTGAAGGCTGAAAAGGGTTTTTGCAACCTCCCTGACTTGTGGAGAGGTGTGAATAACCCCTCTCCATGCCTGGATGAAGGAACAGCAGCATAACCAGCAGTGCCATTAAACTGGTCGAAGATGGAATGGAAGCACAAGTGCTTCTAGATCCTCTGAGAAAAGTGAAGTCTTTGAGTATAACAGATTCACTTTTTTGCTGGGTCTGACCTACCTGTTTCTTGTTGCCTTGCAGGGCTTTTACTCATGTGTTCACCTTCGGCCCAACATTCCGGGCGGAAAACTCGCAGAGTCGCCGGCACCTGGCGGAGTTCTATATGGTGGAGGCTGAGCTGTCCTTCACCGAAAGCCTCCAAGATGTCATGCAGGTGGGTACTCCAAAGATCTGTTCAGGACCAGTGCCAGAATTTCCTCCTCTTCCCTGAGCTGTGCTCCCAGCCCTCAACTCTAGTTGCAGCTCCTTGCACCCTGTGTGAGCAGCATTAGAGGTTGCACTGGGACTTCCCAAGGATCAGGGTTTGCTCAGCGGAGGTAAGGCCACGGAAGGGATTTGGAAAGGAAGATGCAGGTGTGAGTACAGCCCCCATTTGAGTGGGAGGCTGCACAGTTGCTGTATTGCTAGGAAACCATAGAATCATAGAATGGTTCTGGTTGGAAGGGACCTTAAAGATCATTTCTTTCCAAGTCTCCATGCCGTGGACAAGGACACTTCGTGCTAGACCAGGTTGCTCAAAGCTCCATCCAACGTGGCCTTGAACACCTCCAAGGGTGGGGCAGCCACAGATTCTCTGGGCAACCTGGGCCAGTGCCTCACCACCCTCACAGCAAAGAATTTCATCCCAAGATCTAATCTAAGTCTCCCCTCTTTCAGTTAAAAACCATTATCCCTCACCCTATTGTTGCCCTCCCTTATAAAGAGCCCCTCCCCATCTTTCCTATAGGCCTGGTGTGTAAATGTGCTTGGCTGGGGCTAATGAGAGTAGCACTTCCTCCTTCAAAACCTTCAGCATCTCTCCAGTGAATGTGAGCAATAGTGTGTCCCTTGGTGTGCTGTCTAAAGAGCTCCTTGAAAGCTTCACTGAAATTGTAAGTAGAAACAACAGTTCCTGGCATGCCTTGTTCACTGTGGCTTTAGCAGAAGACTGATAGAAATCCTTAGTCAGCGAGCTTTTGATTTTTTCAGGGTTGACCTCTCAGTTTCAGTTTAACCGCATGATGGATGCTAATGCATCTTACTGGTCACAGCATAAGCCAGCTGATGCCCAGTAGGGCTTGTGAGTAAACATCCACACCTACTCTACTGGATCAGATAAGGTCCTTGGAAAGCAGTTGGTGAAAGAGCCTTAAAAAGAAAAAGACCCGAGGCACTGGCTACAGATGTATAAAACTACATCCAGGTGGTGATTTCTTCAGCCTGGATCATATACAGTCTGAGTCAGTAGGGCCTGAGAGCAGAGCTGACATAATCTGTCTCTATCTCTTGCTTCTGCATCTTGGATGCCTGGAGGACACTGGGCTGTGTGGACTGACCCGTTGGGGTCAGCACTCCATCATTAATAGCATCCCGCTCTTCCATTTTTTTCCAGAACAACTTTGTGTATTCATAGAGCATGACATCTATATATCTTTGCACCTGACTTTCTGAGCCCCCTGTTTCTCTGGGTAATCAGGAGCTGATTGAAATCTTCGCTGCTTTTATCTAATATAATAAACAGGGTCTTCTATTAAGTGGTGCTTGAGCCCTTGAATACAGCATGAACATATCTGTACTCTTGTGCTGAGAACCCTAATTTCTTTTTGAACTATGGAGAACCAGATGATTCAGAGAATTAGATTTGAGAACCATTCTGGAATGTGCAGGGCTTTTATTTGTAGGGGAACGGAGGAACTTCCCCCGCCTTGGCTTGGCTTTTGTTGTTGCTAAACATCTTGCAAAGGCTCAGCCTGTGCTCTCCTCTTTCGCTTCTTCCCTCTGTCCCAAAGGCTTTGGGGAGCATCTCTCCCTCTAACAGAAGGTCTCTCAGCAGTCATTGTTTTGCGTTCCTCATAGTGAGTCTACATTGCAACACCCTTACTTTTGAGATGTTCTCATTTGGAGAAGTGCAGTTCCTGTTTTGTTTATTTTTAAATCATTGGTCAATCTCTCTTTAAAAAAAAAAAAACCAACAACAACAAAACCAACAAAAAACCCAACCAAAAACTGACAGCTGCTCTAAAGCCTAAATTAAGTTTCTTTTTCCCTGCATAACTGACCTAATTTCAGTGTTCTCTCATGAATCTGCCCGTTGGGCAGTTTGTCTGTTTGTCGTCATCTGCAAGTTCTTTGTTTGGTGCAAAATGCCCAGTTGAAAGCCTCGGGGGCTCTTGGCCAGC
Organism: Scolopax mira; assembly: GCA_004320125.1. Lineage (NCBI taxonomy): Eukaryota > Metazoa > Chordata > Aves > Charadriiformes > Scolopacidae > Scolopax > Scolopax mira. Next base: position 13,177 of record BJBW01010673.1, read on the forward strand.
ATTAGCATCTGAACTTTGTCCTCGCATAAAGAGCTGGATTGTTTAAAATGTATTTTTAAAATTGGTATTCAGCATTTGGACTGAATACCTCTAACTTTAGCAAGTTAGTGTGCTGAGAATGCTCAGCTTCTCCAGGGACATCTTGAGGATGGGGCTGGTCTTGTTAGAGGATGGGGCAGGTCCTTTTTCAGTAATGCCCAGGGATGGGACAAGAGGAAATGGGCACAAACTTGAATAAAAGAAGTTCCTCCTAATGATGAGGAGGAACTTCTTTACCTTGAGGGTGGCAGAGCCCTGGAGTGGGCTGCCCAGAGAGGTGGTGGAGTCTCCTTCTCTGGAGTCGTTCAAACCCCGCCTGGACACGTTCCTGTGCAACCTGCTCTGGGTGGACCTGCCCTGGCAGGGGGTTGGATGAGATGATCTCCAGAGGTCCCTTCCAACCCCATAGCATTCTGTGATTCTGTGAATTATTTGCTTACACACCATTAAAGAAGAGTCTTGCTGCAAAGATGTACAGGTTTACCATTCACTGATGAGGCCTGACATCTTTCTCTCAGCCAAGGCTACAAGAGAAACATGGCTTTCCTTACAAAATAAAAGGAAAATGGAGATTTGATAACAAAGTTACACATATTTGTGAGCAAAGAGCCTGAAATCTTAGAGCAGTGTCCTTTTTTCTCCACTGTAATTGCACGTAGTGTCGGTTATTCCTAAATGAGTAGCAAAGTTCTTGTGAAGTCTTATGTGTCTTGATCGTGCAATCTGAATTTGTTTTCCGTGCCAAAACGTATTTTAGTGCTACGAAGAAACTTGAACTCTCACAATACAGGTTTCACAATCCTTTGTGTGGAAAGCCCCACGTGTTCGACACGGTGCTCTGCACAGCGAGGTTGGGTGAGACCGTTGCTGCTTTAGTCTATGGAAGTTTGTCAAAGCAGAGGCCTTCTGGGGCCTCTTTCCAGAAGAGTCTACTCAAGAAGTTGAGTCAAGCTGCCCCAAGGGCACTCTTCCTCCAAACTGGATGAGAAAAATAGGCAGATAGAGGAATATCAGGTAAGACAGTGGGAGGGATGTAGTTTGTATGGCAGTGTCTGGACTCATTAGAGCCATCGTCCCTCCAGTCCCTCAACTGGAGGCTCAAGGTCTCCTTTCTCATCTGCCCTCTGAGATGCCTGTTGTCACTCTCTGCCTTCAGTGTATTCAGCTGTGTTTGTAGGTCATTATCTTCTATTTTTTGTTCCACTATCGTGGCAGCGTGGTGGATTTAAAGGATCCCACTTCACTCATGACACTAATGGAGTCTCAAAGAGGCCATATGGTGCAGTCATTACATAATTTCATCAAACAAGCATGCAAAACCATGCCAAAACCCCCACATTATTTAAGTAGTAAAGTTAGGCAATGCCAGAAGGAAGTTTTCTTGGGGGCACTTTTGGGAATTATGCAGCACATCCTAGTGTCCCTGTCTCTTTAAGAGATGGAGAATACATCTCCTTAAGATGGACAATACAATTTCACACACATTATTTGAACTCTGTCCTGAGGGCAGAAGTGTTGTCTTCCACTGGTTATGTACTTCATCAAAATTAATTTGCTGCCATTACAGCCCAGTGACATGGAGCATTATTACCTCCATTTTACAGAAGGGAATTGAGGCATGAAATGAAATCAGTAGTAGCACGGATTTGGGGTGCTGGTTTTAGGGACCTTAGATCTGACACGTGGGAATGGTTTGACTTCCAGAATATTTTGCACCCCGAGTACTTTGTGTCTTCAGTGCCAAGGCTGAGACAGTTGGGCAGATCTGACTGCATTCTTAAAGGAACAGACACTGGTTATCACATGGGAAAGGTTAGTTTCAGGTGTCTTGTGCTCTTTAGGGACATCGGGGTACCCACAGGGCTACCTGTTCCTTCTCTAGAGTGGCACCCAGCTATCATAGCCAAGGCTTTCGGTTTCCTAACTTCCATCAAAGTTTATTTTTTAGCAGTGACCTGGCAGACCAGAGTCATAGCATCTCTCTAGAATGGGTCCTGAGCTGTTAGTTATATATGTTGGCTGAGACAGGACACTTTATGACCAAGATTAGACACGAATCTCCCTCTGTGTGTGTGTGTGTGTGTATGTGCACACACGTAGGGTGTGTGTGAGCAAGCATGAAAGCAAGAAATAATGGTCCACTTGGTGAATAAATACCCTGTGACCTACACTGCATCCATATGCATGTCCCAGGTAAATGCATAAATGAAAATCCTTTTTGTGATTTTTCTGAAAGTCTTCTATGCAATAAACATAATGGTTTCAACCCTTTTTGTAGTGCAGGGCACCTTCAGTTGTTGCTGCTGACATTTACTGCTGGTTTGTTGATGATTTCCTCTGTTTGAACTCTGGTCATGATTTTATTTCGGAGGCGGGTAAGTTGCAGTGTGAGAAGATCCAAATTAAAATTAAACAATGCAGTTGGGAGCTGCTCCTAATCAAAATCCAGTCAGTTAACCATTCAGTTCCACAGCAACATTGGGGAAGGCCAGGACTGGTGCTGCTGAACTTCTCTGAAAGAAAGATGAAAATCAAGAAATAAAGGCTGAGAGGGATGAGAGAGAAGGGAAAACTTTTATCTCTGCTCTCCTACCAGTGCAGTTTCTACTTTTCCATTATGAAGCAACCAAATTAATGGGCTTTCAGGCACTGAGAGTCCCACCTCTAAGATGAGCTGCTTGCTGTGATTCCCGTGGCTTTTTCCCCTGTGTAAGTCCTCTATCAAACATGGTTTTTACAGGATACACTCAAACCAGACACTTGGCCTGTGTCTCCAGCTCACGTGTTCCTTCAAACCAGCAAGCTAGTGGTTATGCTTCACTCTTTTTTTCCTAATTTTTTCTAGTGCTTAATTATATTATCTCTGCTTAAAGCCATAACTTCTGAGTTGGAGAGCTTTTTTTTGCTTTTTCCCCCTTTTTATTTTTTTTTCTGTTCGTGCCTAGTATACATTTGGCATAAATAAGAGCAGCGAGGAGGCCAATGCCTGACCCATGTGTCTGTCTCCTTTTGCCAGGAGAAAACCTCAGTCACAAACCTGGAAATATTTCTCAGATTGTTTTTCCCATACCACCCACATCTTTTTTTTTTTTTCCACAAGAGGAAGCTGCTTATGTTGAATGCTGTGGGAACCTAATTGTTACTTTATCGCACAGTGAGGGGAAAAAAAGTGCTAATTAAACAACATGGTTTTCAGAAACCAGATGATACTTTCATTTTCTAGAAAGAGGAAGCTTAATGTAAAATCTCTTCGTCTCTGCCTGGTGAAACCAGATGAATTGCCAAGGAGTTTTCTAATTTCATTTGCATAAGCCTTTCTCTGGCTACTTTGAAGACAGTTCAAAGCTGTTTGGTTACTTGCCACTCAGCAGCAGGAATGCTGGCTTTTCATTACCTCCGTGTTTGAGTATCAGTAGGGGTAAAACTGTTCATCTGCATATGATAATGATGTTCCTTTATTTGGATCTTCCCTTTTTAAGCAGAGGGCCCAGATTGATGCAGGAGCCTGAAGGCTGAGTTTGGCTCCAGAGGAGTCAAAATGGGCTGATTTACCAGCTTCTCCGGGCTGGTGAAACGCAGAGCTTGTTCATCAGTGCAGAGCAGTGTTTCAGCAGTTTGGGACAGATGATGAAAGATGTTCTTCTAAACGTGAGAATTTGAACAATGTGCCTGCAGTCTCATCTTGGCTGTGTCAATAGCCCAGCTTCTTCTTTTCTCTGCCTTTTGTTCCTCTTACCCTGTGAGATCTGGTTCCTTGGAAGGAAGAGACCTGCTTCTTCCTCAGATCAGCTTACCAGGCTGGATGGCATTTTGAGCAACCTGGTCTAGAAAGAGGATCTTTCAACCCAAACTGCTCTATAATTCTATGAATGTCAGGTTTGTCTTTTCACAGTTAGTCTCTCCGGGGCTTTGTGATGTCTAGGAACTGCTAATCACCTAGCTGCAATTAATGAAGCAGTTGGTATGCTCACAGAAAAAAAAAAAAAAAAGGAATGTGCCATGACTCATGACTTTCAGAGGTGGTTTTTTGTTGGGAGAAGCCTGGTCCTATCCCAGGCTGAGATGCCATGGAGCCCTGCTGCATTGCTCTGTTCCTTCCAAAGGAGATGAGAAGGAAGGTGATTTTGAAGAAGAGTGGGGATCATCAATTCTACCTGCTTTGTGCAGGTGTAAGACGACGAGGAGTCATGGGAACTCTTAATCTGCATGACAAGTGTCTCGGATGGTCTGCTTTGCTTAACCAAAAGAAAAAATTACTCTTAAAACAGGTTGATCAAAATACAGTGGTGTCCCACAGGGGGATTTTTTTTTTTTATTTAGAACCAAAATAGCATTTTACTTTCTTCATGGGTGAAGCCCATTTTACTGGATAAGTGTATACAAATTGGATGATAATGTCATTTAGCTAATCCATATTAGTTTAGGGAAATGAAACCACATCTTTTTTTAGTTTCTCAAACATCCCTACATTAATGTGTTCTCTGCTCTCTATTCGTTTCTGTACATGTTGCTCTTACTGCACAGAGTCTCTTGGCTGGGATCTGTTTGATGGGTTGGCTCTATGCAGTTCAAGTTTATTGTCATCTCCTTTAGTTCTGCCTCCTCTAAGGACAAAGCAGAAAACCAAAATTGCTTATTTCAGGACAGATTCCTCACTAATAATTAGTCTGAGCCCAGTCATCGTGAATGGTTGTAATGTGTGTGCTTGTGGCTGACCAGGGCTCCTGCTTTAATATTTTAGCTGTGGGTTTTTTTGCTGGAGATACCTGACTGAAGATACTGGGGCCATCAGCAGAACCCTGAAGCCCTAAACCCATAGCAGAAGCAAAGGTTCCAGACCTCTTCAACTATTGAGCAAGCTACGTAGAAGCATTAGCAAACTGGTACCATCTTATGCAGTCTCACCATGCAAGAGAACAGAAGCTCCTTCTGCAGCCTTTGGCTGATGTGTACCATGTTCTATTTGTAGCCTGGGACATCTAAGCAGTGTTAAGTTTTCACCCGCTCCTGTTTTCTCTCTTAGGTTATGGAAGATCTTTTGAAGACAGCAACAAGCACTGTGCTCTCCAAATGTCCTCGTGATGTCGAGCTTTTTCATAAATACATAGCTCCTGCCCAGAAGGTAATAAATGTGACAAGAAAGAGCCACAATCGTGTTACGCATTTTGTGGGCTCTTGGCTATAGGGAGGCTTAATTTTTTAATTAATTTTTTTTTTTACTGTGTTGTCCTGTGTTAATGAACTGTGAAGAGCTCAAAGTTGGCCTGAGCCAACAGAGAGAGGACACACAACTTTCTGTAGCTGGTAGCAACTGTGGTAGAACTGTAGCTGTCACATCTTCCAGCAGCCTCTCAATCATTGGCTTCAATCATTGGGTACCCTTTTAGCACTGAATGATTGGGTGTGGGCTTGGACCTACAAATTAAAACTTAAAGGGAGGTAGCTATTCTGAATTTCCTCTGGGTCGCTGAATCCTTAAGAGTAGCTTTACATTTTTATTTTCTCTTGTTTTGACCAAGGACAGGTTGGAACAAATGCTGAAGAAGAAATTTGTTACGTAAGTACTTCAATTTCAAAATAATCTGGAAGAGGGCTTTTGGGAAAGAGTTCTTATTTTGTTGATATGGAGTATGCCAACTCCATGTCTTGGGGTTGGCATAATGTCTCCAAAAGAGCATGAATTGCAGTTCCCTTTGTGCTGTTTGCCCGTTCCTCTCCTATCTCTGCATGAGACTGGTATCCAGATCCATTGGCCTTTTGCTTCCCTGGACAAGATCCTCTTTCTGTAAGGGTATCTTCCTCCTCCTCCTTCTGGCATGAACCTGTGTAGTGGTTTGCTCATTGTCTTCCTTGGGTTTGGCTTGCATGCTCTGCCTTCCTTCACACTTCCACTCCGATGGCTCTCTTTTATGAAACTATTTTTGGATATTTAAAAATCCCAGTTGATTTTCTATTGTCCATTGATTGTGCATCTCCTTTTCCCAGTTATCTATGTGCTAAAGAACTGAGGAGTTTTGGTTTCCCTCCTTGGGCTCCAAGAATACTTCCTCTTCCCTAGTCTTGGCTATCACTTCAAATAGTGGTGCTCTCGTGAATAGAATCATATAATCATGGAATCATTTAGATTGGAAGGAACACCTCTCAAATCATTGAGTCCAACCATCAGCCTAACCCTTACAAAACAATGTCACTAAATCATGGCCCTCAGCACTCCATGTAATCAGTCTTTTAAATACCTTCAGGGATGGTGACTCCACCACTTCCCTGGGCAGCCTGTTCCAATGTTTGATAACCCTTTCAGTGTAAAAAATTTTCCTAATATGCATCCTAAACATCCCCTGGTGCAACTTGAGGCCATTTCCTCTTGTCCTATTGCCTGTAACTTGGGAGAAGAGACCAACCCCCACTTCTCTATAGCCTTCTTTCAGGTAGTCAGAGAGAGCGAGAAGGTCTTCCCTCACCCTTTTCTCCAGGCTGAAGACCTCCAGCTTCTTCAGCCACTCCTCACGAGACTTTCCTCCAGACCCTTTACCAGTTCCATTGCCCTTCTCTGGACACTCTCCAGCACCTCAATGCCTTTCTTGTAGCAAAGGGCCCAAAACTGTACACAGTGCTTGAGGCAGGGCTACAGAACATTGTCAGGTGGCTCACCCCAGCACTGGGGCTCCTTTTAAGCAGCTACAGCCAAGCTTGGGCACCAGGTTCATTCATGATAAATCTTCTCTGTGCCTTGTGTCTGCGCAGACACCATGGGAGGCCCCAGTGAAGTCACTCTTTCTCCGTAGTCTGCCTCTTTTAGAACCTACCTGATATTCCCAAAAGGACAGAGTTTAACTCGGCTTTTCCTATCTCCAAGAATAAAGACAGTGAGTCAGTCCATCTCTCTCTGTCTTCACCAACTGCTGGCAGATCTGGGGCATTCCTGCCTTAGATCAGTTACATGTGTTGAGCCTGTGGCACTGATATACCTCATTTGGACCATGGTCTTGCACAACCCAAACACATGGAACAGTATGTTCCTTCCTGAGGTATTTCCTCCACAAACCTTCTCTGTATTAGTAAAACCTTGTAAGATGAGTAGAAAGAACTCATGCTCTTTAGGGAATTTGGTCTCTAATTGGATTTAGCTAATGAAGCAGAGAGCTTAAATAACTACAATCAGGTTATTTTCTTCTCTCTGTCTACATTTCCTTGGTATGTGGAAAACTTGTCAGCAAAAGTGTCTGCTGTTGAGTCTTCATTTCCAGTTATCAGACCTGCAGCTTCTTTCATTGCACTTCTTTTTTTGCTGTGCCATGATGCCATTCTTTTGTACTGGTGGAATCACAGAATGATAAGGGTTGGAAGGGACCTCCTGGAGATTCTCTAGTCCAACGCCCCTGCCAAATCAGGTCCACCCAGGGCAGGTTATACAGGAACACATTCAGATGGGTTTTGAATATCTCCAGAGATGGAGACTCCACACCCTCTCTGGGCAGCCTCTTACGGGGCTCTGTCGCCCTCAATGTAAAGAAGTTTTTTCTCATGTTCAGATGGAATTTCCTCTGTTTCAGCTTGTGCCCCTTGTTCCTTGCCCTGTCATTGGGCACCACTGAAGAGTCTGGCCCCATCCTCTTGACACCCAGCCTTTAGAAATTAATAAGCATTGATGAGGTCCCCTCTCAGTCTTTTTTTCTACAGGCTAAACAGACCCAGATCTTCCAGCCCTTCCTCGTGAAACAGATGCTTAAGTCACTTGATCATCTTCATAGGCCTGCACTGGACTCTCTCCAATAGTTCCTTGTCTTTCTTGAACTGGGGATGCAAGAACTGGGCACAGTACTCCAGATGTGGCCTCACCAAGGCAGAGCAGAGGGGGAGGATTAGCTCCCTCAACTTGCTGACCACACTCTTTTTAAGGCACCCCAGGAAACCATTGGCCTTGGCCACAAGGGCACATTGGTGGCCCCTGGTCAATGTGTTGTCCACCAGGCCTCCAAGGTCTCTCTCTGCAGAGCTGTTCTCCAGCAGGTTAGCCCCCGACCTGTGCTGGTGCATGGTACCTCCCTTGATGCAGCACCCTACACTTGTCCTTGTTGAACTTCACTAGGTTCCTCTTTGCCCAACTCCTACCTGTTCCAGGTTTTGCTGTTTGGTGGCATAGCCTTCTGGTGTGTCATCCGAGTTTCGTGTCATCAGCAAGCTTGCTCAGAGTAGACTCAGTCCCCTCATCCAGGTCATGAATACATTGAAGAAGACTGGATCCAGTACTGACCTCTGGAGAACACCACTATTTGCAGGCTTCCAACTCAAGGAAGTTGGTGGAGAACCTGCTCTCAGAGGAGTACACAAGCATTGCTGTGAATAAAGCTCTCAGGTTTTTGCAAAGTAAAATGAAAATGTTTGAGCTACAAGCCTTTTGCTTGTTCTCTGGCCTGTTATTTCTACCTAACAGCATCCTGAAGGGCAGAGCTGTG
>BJBW01010678.1:0-15955 GCA_004320125.1 Scolopax mira
ATGCTCCAATCCTTGAATCATCTTGGTTGCCCTTCACTGGACTCTTTCCAGTAGCTCCCTGTCCCTCTTGAACTGGGAAGCCCAGAACTGGATGCAGTATTCCAGTTGTGGCCTCACCAGTGCCAAGTAGAGGGGGAGAATGACTTCCCTCGACCTACTGGCCACACTCTTCCCTATGTAGCCAGGACATGCATTTTCACTACATCTGTGCAAGAATTGTGCCCTACAGTTCATAATCAGCTAGCCAGCTGATTCCTGTTACTAGAATGGTTAAGGGCTGTGCTTGCTTGGTGGTTTCGTCAGTGGAGATACAGATGGGATATCCATGGTCAGCTATTCACTGATTCTCATTCTTATTTTGGGGTTTAATGCTTTCAAGACCACTAGCTCTCAACCAGATTTGGCTAAAATTGAGCAATGTTATACCAAGATATTAGAGCACGAGTGTCTTTTTTTCTTGGGAAACCACATTAAATGCACATAGAGGTCCACTCAACATTATAAGGCAATTTCTGTAGTTACTGTTTCTCCCCAAGCCTGGGAAACCACTAAGATACATCACATACAAATAAATGGGCTGCTCAGCTCATATGAAGGTGTAAGAGGTAAGAAGATTTAACTTGAAATAGAATAAAATCTCCTGCTTAAATTCTCATCTGAGGTAAGCAAACAGTGATCTGTTTGCATCAAGAGCTTTCTGACACATACACCGTAGTGCCTTTATTTATTTTGAAAGGAAATGGTACTTGTATAGCTCAAAAATGGGTAGTAAATGACATCTTTGAAGTGGAATAGTTGTTCTAATAAAAAAAAAAATATTTATTTCTCTTAAAAGAGTCCTTCTTTATATTTTATAGTAGAAAACGGTACAAGAAACTGAGGGGAAAAGGGTAGGAAGACTTATTTAATCTTTCCTTTTCGGTCAATTTTCAAAATGGGAACATTTTCCTTGGAATTCAAGTAAAATGGAGGCCAGACCAGGAAAAAGTTAAATATATCTCACTGCTAATGCCCTCAAGTAGAAATAAAAGTAATATAAAATGTAACAATCTCTGTTATTTCTCCCTGACTCACTCCAAGAGAGACCAATATTGTTCCAGTAGTAATGTGAATAACTGGTTTTACAAGCCATAACCCTCTCCAAATACTGTCAGTCTATAATATTAGCTTTTGATGATGGGATGATGCATTCCCCTTAGCAACATGGTAATAACCTTTCCCACCTCCTTGCAGTAGAAATGAAGATTGAAAAAGAAATTCCATTCTGCAGTTCGAAAACAGGTGTAAGGAAGCAGGGCAGTATAAACACTGTGTCTCTTTGGGATAGTTGAAGATCTCTGAGCTAATGACCTTTTATATTAGAGTGTGAAGAAAAACCAAATCACCGTTCTCACTCATACCCAGTTTTACACCAAGGAAGAGATCTGTCCTTTCTTGGAAGTTCAAAAGAAAGTCTGCATAAAGCAAGAATGCAAATTCTGTCATCATACTTTTATTACATCCAACTTCACCAAAGCAGATGCCTGTTCATCTTTAATCCCATGGATATGTAATCTATAAATATGAAGGAGAACCAAAGCTTGTTTAAAAATATTTTAAGATTTTTAATTTAATCTAAGGAAAGTGGGAGTAATCTACTGGCTCCTGTAGGAGTAATTGATTGTTTCATCTCAGCTCTAGTAACACTGAACTCAGCTACCAGTTTCACAATACATTGTGCATATTGTGATGTGCAACACTGCCAGAAAGACCCAAATCATGTGAGACTGTACTCAGGAACGTTTGGGGGAAAGTCTTTTCTAGTTCATCAAGAGATAGTCCAGTTGAGTCCATTGTATACCATTATTTTAATGGGTTTTTATGTTTTATTTATGTTAAGACAGTACCTTTAAAGGAGTGTCAGTGATACCTAGCAAAAGGAATAGAAAACAATTGAGTAATAAATAAGGGAAGCCAATCCAGTGCTATTTATTCTTAAAAGCAACCCTGAGAAAATGAGAACATAATTTTATCATTAATACCATTCAGAAACCTTCTCTCCATAGCTGTTGTAAATAGTTAAATAGCAATGGAATTTGGTTTTGATTAAGGAATGAGCAATTTTGTACAGTAACCAGAAGTACAACTAATTTTTCATGTGGCTTTGGGTTTTCTTCTCCCTGTGGAGTTAGCTATACACATGCGTTTGGAGCCGTCTTCCTTAGCCATGTTCTTTAAAAGCTTAGAAAAAAATCCTATTCAGACACGTATGCAGCTGGTGCACTATTGAAAAGCTTTTATAAACGAATTTTTGGTAAAAGATTCATAGGCATTTATTTTTAGCAAGAATTATTTTTATGTCCAATTCCAGCTTTCAGTCCTCCACTGTTTTTTTGTGGTTAAAGCTATTTTAAAAAGTGAGATCTTTTCCCATATTATGGGAAAAGTTTATTTCTTCACTTACAAAAGAACATCTTCTTTGTTGGTGGTTTTGCACTTAAACTTTTCTGTAGGGAAGGTTCTTCCTTTGAACAGAAGTTTATCCTTCTGTCCCTGTGTAAAATCACTATAAGAATTAGAGCCTTATCTTGGGGAGAAAAGTTATGTCACAGTTGAAAAGTTTCAAAATTAATTATTTGAAATACAACAGAAGAGTGGTATTTGTCATGCAACCTTAACTGAAGTGTTATTCTATGTTATAATAGCACACCATAGCTGGCTCAAATGTGAGTGACTTTTAATTAAGACTACTTATAAATATGCTTATAATCTGTAATTAAAAATAATCTTGCCTTTCATTTAGAAGATCAGTGAAGAAGGGGATATTTCTGAAAGGTCACTTACCGAGCAATGTCTCAGCCATTTTTTAGAACCTATTCTTTTCTCCTACTCATTATACTGTGCTTTATTGTATTAGTAGAATCATAGAATCATAGAATCATATGGGGTTGGAAGGGACCTCTGGAGATCATCTAATCCAACCCCCCCTACCGGAGCGGATCTACCTAGAGCACATTGCACAGAAACTTGTCCAGTCGGGTTTTGAATGTCTCCAGAGAAGAAGACTCCACCACCTCTCTGGGCAGCCTGTTCCAGCGCTCCACCCCTCTCACAGGAGAGATGTTGCTCCTCATGTTTAGGTGGAACTTCTTATACTCAGTTTGTGCCCATTTCCTCTTGTCCTGTCACTGGGCACCACAGAGAAAAGACCAGCCCCGTCCTCCTGACACCCTCCCTTTAAGTATTTGTAAGTATTGATCAGATCCCGCCCTAAGTCTTCTCTTCCCCAGACTAAAAAGACCCAAGTCCCTCAGCCTTTCCTCATAGAAGACATGCTCCAGGCCCTTAACCATTTTTGTGGCCCTTTGCTGTACCCTCTCCAGCAGTTGCCTGTCTTCTTGAACCGGGGAGCCCAGAACTGGACACAGTACTTCACCAGGGCAGAGTAGAGGGGCTGGATGACCTCCCTCGACCTGCTGGCTCTTCTTGATGCACCCCAGGATGCTATTGGCCTTCTTGGCCACAAGGGCAGATTGCTGGCTCATGGTCATCCTGTTGTCCACAGGTCTTTCTCAGAGGTGCTCTCCAGCAGGTCAGCCCCCAACCTGTATTGGTGCAGGGGGTCATTTCTCCCCAGGTGCAGCACTCTACACTTGCCCTTGTTAAATTTCATTAGGTTTCTCATGGCCCAACTCTCCAGCCTGTCCAGGTCTCCCTGGATGGCGGCACAGCCTTCTGGGGTGTCAGCCATCCCTCCTAGTTTTGTGTCATCAGCAATTGTATTGTATTATTTTTTTAAATTATTCCAAAAAATAGTGACAGACAGGCACTTTAAAAAAGGGATCTGTGATGGCCATTTAGTACATACGATGTCTAATATTATGTAATTATTCATTATCTGTTACAATGAGCACCAGTCTCACTGGTTATTAGCCAGAACCAAGTTGTAAATACTAACCATATTAGTAATTTATTATAGCAAAGTTTAATTGCATTTCAATTCCATGATTAATCTCAACCATGCTTTACTAATTGGCATTAAACAGAAGAAAAAATCCTTACGTTCTTTGCTTTCTGCTTTGAAGAAGCTGAGAACTTCCTTCAGCATTTATTATCTTATTATGTTCTGACTTCTGTAATTAATACTCTTGATGCTAATTCCTTGAGTAAGAAATGCAAGTGCCAGGACAAATAACAAAAGCTAACAGTCCTTAGCAGTTACCACTACTGTAGGTCTTATAAAGTATAAATCTATACTAAATTTATATTTAGTATAGATTTATCTATACTATCTATACTAAATTAGGTCTATACTAATAGTTCTCCCGTTCGTCTTGCAGCTCTACGGGCTTCAAAACACAGATCTTTGCATTCACTAATGGGCATGACTGGCAGTTCATGACATTTGTGCATACAACTTAAAAAAGAGATAGATTTTCCATTTGTTCAATAAACAGATTCATATTTTTACTGCAGGTGTTTGGAATAATCAATATGACAATCACAGTAATGATTACTGCTTAGTCAAGGTAACTTACCTTTGATACTGTGACTTTACATATCTAGCTGAAGAATGAGTTCTTATACTTAATCAGCAATGACGACAACAAATTGGGCCTATACTTCAAAGAGCTTTTTGGTACATAAGCACCCTATTTACCCTAGCTTCCTTAAATATCTCCGGTATTTTAACTGTTTGCTGACACTTCCTTAATGTATTGTTTCTTTTTGAATTCAAAAGGGACTCTGAATTAATCACATAGACATCATGACCCATGGGCAGGTACAGGTTAGGGTTTGGTGATCCTCTTTCATGGGCTGGAAGCATCGTTAGCTCTTGTCCCTCACAGTTCACCCTCCATTTGAATTTCTGCTTCCACTGGGCCACATGTAAGCTCTGAAGCCTCTGTGGCTTTTGTTTTTTGTTTGTTACAGAAATATGTTTGGTATTTCTACTAAAGTGAATAGAGTTATAGAAGTCTGACTCACTCAGCCCCACCTCGCCTAATCTGCCACCCCAATCTCCAATTTATTTGAAACCAGTCTCTCATCATTCTTCAGTGCTTTAATTGATTCCTCCCACTCTTTACCTCTATTTCCTGTATCAGTATTTACTTTCTCTCCGACTCCTTAGGCGAAACTGGTGTAGCACAGACTTTCAAAAGCCACGTCATCACAGTGGCTTTCTACCTTTGATGAAAGCTTTCTTTTTTGTAATTTTTGAGAAAAGACTTACACATCTGATTTGTTTCATGGTCTTTATCATTACAGTATGTGAGATCTGCAAAAGCATTGAATTTATTCTGAAGGTAGAAGTTAGATATTATGGGTCCTGTTGCAAGAAGCATCTGTGCATCTATTCACTCTCTTTTCCTTTTTCTAAGTAGTTTTGTGCATGCTTTTCCTAAGAAACAGCGATCTTCCCACAAGTCTCTCTGAGTAGAACCACATCACCTGTTTCATGAGTAATATTTGCATCAGCTCATCCAGCTAGTTGTGGATATGGCTATAAAATTATTCTCCTAAGCTTTGACTGATGTGAAATCGAGTGGCAAAGAATAAGATCATCAAAACAGAACTTAATTGAAGGTCAAAAAATGAAGTAATATAAATACCTGCCCAGTGTTCCTCTGACCTAATAATTTCTTTCTGGTCTTAGTTTATTCTGGCTTGTAAACTGATTCTGAGAAACAAGTTGTGTCTCTCACAACGCGATCTTTGTGTCTGCTATTGATTCTGAATTCTTGCTCATGTTGAAAATGCACTTTGTTTATGGCCAAATTTGAACACATCTACGTATACATACATGTACCTTGTATGTATCCATTGAACAAGCTGTCCTGTACACCAAAGAACTAGAAATATCTACCTCTTCCTGCAGGTTTTGAAAGGAGGAGATACAGAAGACAATGAATTGGTTATTAGACTTCGCTAGGTGAAAGTATTTAATTAATCCCTGTTAGGGAAAATTGAATGAGCAAGAAAAAACAAATATACTAAGTAAACAATCTCCCAAGGCAAAGTGAAGACCAGGAGGAAAGACTGCCTCCAGGGCTGGGACTCCACCCTTGTTTGGTAACCAATTCAAGTGTAATGAAGTGTTAAAAACCAGCCTGTAGACGAGAATGACTATCAAGAACCTCTCAATGGATATTAAGGAAGAATTTATCACCCAGACAAAAGTTAGCCATGAGTGCCTCTGAGTGACATATGCCTGCCAGGCTTCCTGTATGGAGAAGATAGACAAATATTTACACATTCTGAACACAAGATTTCCTGAGATTACGGTTTTCTTCAGGGCTTGCAGCTCAAAGTTTGGTCTGAGAACAAAATACTTCAAGAGAGGTAATACTCGAAGGTCCTAACACCTGAAATGCAGGATCATTTGAGAAAACTTGTGTGAGCTCAGAAGTACAGTTGTCCTGGTACAAGGACATTTTACAACATTTCAAAATTGCAAGCTATTGGCTTAGGCAAAATTGATGCTTTTAATGCTATAAATTCCATTATTTTGTCAGTGAGCCCATATAGAAAAAGGATTAATATCTCTCCAAAAGAGACGTCTCCAAAAGCAACCAGAAACACAGATACTTCAAACAAAAGCATGCAGAAGGGTCATCATTACTTTTTTTTTGGTTAACAGGGTTACCAGAATAACTTAAAATTTAATATAATCAGTACTACAAGGGTAAATATGAAGTTTATTCAGGTTTCTTCCCTCAGGCACGCACAAACATACAGTGAATTCTGATACATACCTACAGGGCACTTTTTTCCTGCTGAGTACTCTGTATCTAAGATTAAAAAATCATAAAACTTGTAGCATTACAGGTTGCTGAAAACATGTTATCAGTAAGACTGTGAAAAAAAGATTTTCTTGAAGCTTTATGGGAGGATCCTGATATCTCCAGTAAGAGCACTTAAATTTCTTCATCCTAATCATCTCAATACAGATAGTAAATCCTCCTAATTTCCCTTGGCTAGGGACCAATAGGCATAAGTAAATACGGGCATTGGCATTTGGAAAATATGATGGAGTTTCTTTTAGTAAGCAGAAGTATTCCAAGGGTTTCAGTGTTAAATTCTGTTTAAATCAATGGTGCAGTGCCCACTGACTACAGCGGCGTGTTCAGTTCATGGATGGTATGGATTGTGTCAGAGGCATCAATTACTTTAGAAGTAGAAATGTAAATCTGTACTGACCATTATAACCCCATCAATCGTTTTAGAGGTGAAAATGTAAATCCATATTGAATGTTCCAACCCAAGAGTATTTTTTGTGGTTGTATTTTTGTAAATATGATGAAATTTGAGTGTTTTGCTAAATTTTATTCAGTATAAAAAAATGTGGGACTCTTTGCAATGTGAGTATTTATTTAATAATAATGATTCCATTTCCAGTATGTATTAGAACAATAGATTTTTTTCCTTCCTAGAATAAATTAAACAAGCCAGGGACTTGAAAATGGCTTTCCTACCTCACAGACAAGTCTTCTCACAGCAGCAGGTGTTTTCTCTCTCTCTTTCTGGCCAGTGATTATATTTTCCATCCAGAAAGCCTTTGAAAAGCACTTGCATGGAAACTTAGTGTGTTTCTGAAAAAACCTTTCAGTTTCATCAAACAATAAGTTTTTAAATGGAAATCAGCTATTAAAAAGTCCATTGACTCATCTATTAAAACACATATAAACAACTTTCCCAGTGTCTAAGCAATGTTAATGACACAGACACGTGTTTTCAAACATAATCTGTACTGTAGAAATGCAGGGTTGGCATTTTGAAATTCTTATCAAGTTGTATGCCTCAAAAGTATGACATTAAAAATAAGTGGCTGATTTTGATAATGTTCTCCTAGAGTTTAGAGAGACGGATATTTTGGTAAGCAATTTAGACAGCCATTAAGAAGAGTGGGATATATTCTGTTAATTTGAATCACCTGAAATTGAAGGCAAGATTTAATTGCTAAAACACAAACACCTTGTGTCACTTAAAAAACCCAGCTATATCCTGTCTTTCCTCCAGCTGCTGCTCTAGTGTAGCAGACAAAGTACTGAGAAGCCGTGAGTGCTGCTTTGCCAAGGTTTGTTTTTTGTTACATTCCTGTTTTGCTTTTTTTCTTTGAGATTACCACTAAATTGTGCTCTGTCTTGTGTTAAATTATAGTGTCCTTTGCAAACCATGTGCTTAGGCTGAGCTGTTTAATTTTGCTGGGGAAACTGGTTTGTAGGGGGAGGGAGCTTTGATTGTGTGATACAGCTGGATGAGGTGACTTACAGCATTTGGTTAGACTTTTCTGAATGTTCTTTTTCTTGCCACTGATGTTTGCAGAGCTAGCTTTATGTGAAAAGAAAAATAATAAATTTCTATGTATTTAAATATTAGCAGTATAATATGGTTATAGTATTATTGGGGTAAGTTTCTTGTTTTTGTAAGGTGTGATGTACCTTGATTTCAGGCCACAGCACGTGCATTCCTTTTACTTTGCTTTTTTTCCTTGTTTCTAGCACAGTTCAGTGCACTGATGGTTGGTAAGGAAATATATTTATGTGTTTAAGGTGATGATCACTTGTTCAAGAATCATCAAGTTCTCTCTTACCTTTTATACACAAATTTTCAAAAAAGAGGACAAATGAAAAAAAAAAAGTCTTTGTTTGTTGAAGGGCTCTTAAATATGGTTGAGTGATCTGGCACTTCATAGCAGTCCAGGAAAGGTATGTGTGGAATCAGAGATCTATTCATTCAGGCTTCTTCATTGACCAGAGATTGATAAGAGTTTTGGAAGGCATTGGGGATGGAGATAGTGGAAAGTGTCAGTTTTATTTCTTTTTAAAATGTTGAAAACCTAGTCTCTATGTTGCGTTGTTTTAATGGCGAATGTGTATAGGAAAATGTCATTCCTGCTTCAAGTAGCTTATGAATAACCGTCATAACTATAATTTTTAGATAAGATGCATTTCTAAACACTTTTATAAATAAACAGATGTTAATATGATTCACTTAAAAATTGCTGATTAAGATTACAACAAGGCAAAAGGCAAAAAAAACCCGCTGCTGTTGTAGTTGAAGAAGGTGATAAGGTGAGGGTGGGGAGCACATAAACACCTGACGGTCACCTGATTCTGACCGGGTGAATAATGGTCAAAACAGTTGAGCAGATCACCTGACAGAAAGTCAGAGGGAATGCATGAACCAAGGAAGAATTTTTTTTTTTTTTTAGATTTGATATCTTCAAGCAAGGATGAATGCTGCACATGAGATGTTTTAAACTTAACACATCTATGAGGGGAAGAGCAGTACACTGTTATGGGTGTCCTTGTCATAGGTTTTAGTGTTTTAAACAGAGGTTCTGAAAGATTAAATTAAGGCTAATGAGGGGATAGTGAGAGAAAAAAGTTCTCTTTAGGTATATTGCAGATCATGGATATGACCGATTCCCAGATCTGTATCTGTGAAACTTAATGTTTGTTCTCATAAAAGGCGGCTTTCCTTGGTGATAAAACGATCATTTTGCTTCATAGGATCTGGCAGTAAATTTCAAACAGTTTTTGATCGTGGTATGAGTAGAGAAAAATGAGCATTTATGTCCAAATAACTTTAGATTTTGATGAGATGAAGATTCGCAAGGTCATTATGGATTAGGATATACAAACAATGAATTGATTGATATCCTTAACTACAAAATGGAGGATTTGAAAAGGGATAGGGAAAATCCTTTTCCATTGATGTTGAGTAGGTCAGTTCCTAGGAAGCAGATAATAAAGTTCATCACTGTCAGCTGTGTGTTTGTTAGGAATTAGGAAATGCAGGGACCTCCTCTCCTTCCCAGACAATGACTTACTGTTGTAGTATTTACTCCCAGCAGTATGGTATAGTAATCATAATTTGATTAAAGTTGTCTTAAGACAAGCATTTAATCCCCTAATGGTTCTGTTCCTCTGGTGTCCGACTCTCTCAGTTGCTCTCTCTGATTACTCTCAGGTAATCAATGTTACCGTTTGCTGTAATTGTTACATTTCAGGATGTTGTCAGTAATCAAGAAATTAATGAATAAATATGACTGGTTTTGGGGGTTTGTTTTGTTTTCCTCTACATGACAAGATCCTTCCAAAACCGAGTGAAGTTTCATATTGATGTGAAAGAAAGAAGTACATAATGGTCCGCATGACTGTACAGAGAAAATTTTTGTTTCTGGTGCTTCTAACAAAATGCCTAAATAGCCAGTTTATTTCAATAAATCAGTAAATAGAAGCAAAGTTCTGGAAAGAAAAATCAGTTTATCCAAATTGAACGAGAAGACTGGATCTGAGGAATAAAGAGTTATTTTCAAGGCCCTTTAAATACCAAGTTTTTACAAGCAACATCAAACGAATACTATTGCTCAAGGCTTTTGTTTACCTCTCACTAAAATACCTAGAGCCTCACCTCTTTCCCAGGCTGCTATGTCTGCATCAATTTAAGATGCCTAGGAAACATGCATAAATGAAAATCTGTAGGGTATAATTATGTATCATATAAAAAGATGAAAGACAAATATGAAGAAAACTGGTGACAATGAACATTCAAAATAAAATAACTAATTTGGCATGTCAGTGTTAAAGAATTCGGGATTTTCACACACAAGTTACCGATTAATTTTTTTTTTTTTTAGTACTACAAGAAAAAACCTTAAAGATATTAGATAATGGTTTTGTGCTGGTATTGCAGCTGTGAAGCGGGATGAAGTCAGGGTACTGTTTGAGAGGGGAACTAGAAGTCCAGTGTTGACTTATTGTCTCTGAGAGATTGTTTGGATTGCTATAGGTCAGTTTACTTTGATCTAATTTTCAGTGTCTTTGGACATAAAATAACTATTCCTGTGTTTGCAAGTTCAGTAACCCAGCACCTTTCTGCAAGCAGTTCTAGATGTGCATTCACTGTTCTGCCCGTTGTGTGCTCTGCTCGCTGAGCAGCACTAAGAGGAGGCATTTTATGGAAAGGAGTGTGTTGGACTTGACCATTTGAATGCCTCTTGTAATATCTGTACACGATTAAATTTGAATGAGAAACGGTTTTCCTGTCCCATGGAAATGCTAAACATTTCAGGACATTCTCATGCCCTGCACGGGCACAGGTGTTATTTCCCACCTGTAGGTAGAGGCAGCAAAGCCTTTAGACATGAGAGCAAGGTATTTGTCATAAATAGAAATGACCAGAATGGTACTTGTGGCTTCTTGGTGTCTTTGTTATTTTGCTTCATTCTGCGCTATGTTCTTGAGAGTGCTCCTTCAATTGCAATTTTGTGTATTTGGTGTTTATTGCCATGCTTATAGACATGATGAATGAATAATATTTACAAGTCTTTAAGTTATTAATCCTTTAAGCCCTTTGCTTTACTCTTCTCTGTTGAATATCTTTAGTCTCTCTCCCTCCACAGCCACAGAATGGTTGATTCTAGTACTCTTTATCTGATTTCCATAATTATTCTCAGTGATGCATGGGGATGAATACAAATTTGTTAGAAAAATGTTAATTCCTTATGACAAGAAAAAAACCCACAGAATTATCTGTCCATAAATTAAACCAACATTATTATTGGGTTTAATCTATTTTATAAAGCATTATGCACCTCTTAGTTAGAAAGAAGTCCTTAGAGTAAATGAAATTAATTGGGGAAAAAAATAACAAATGTTATGAAGCTGTCATTTTTTTTTATATATTACTACCAAAATCATATAAATGCTACCCACATATCACCTAGATATCTTCAGCATGCAAATTTGAGGGAACTGATCCTCATAAATAGTCATTAATTCTGAGGGGCTGAGGCTCTTGCAAATACTAATCCTCATAAAACTCCTATGGACGAAGAGGCATTGTTGCCTTTCTTCCACAGAGGCAGAGGTATTTCAGAGGCCAGAAAGAGGCTTGAGGTACTTCAACCGCATGGGTGCTGCCGTGCATTGTCCTGGGCTCAGGCTGGGGAACTGATTCTGCTTTTCCTGGTTTCTATTTCTAGCTATTAGTTACTCCTCGCTGACCTGAGACTTACTCAAAGAGCTAATCTTCCCATTCAAAGCAAAAATTCTGCAACTCCTTTGCTACCCAAACTGGGGAGCCAAGCCCACTCTGCAAACAGATGTCTATGTTCACAACCATTTCTGGGAAATTTATAATTTCCCCTTAAAGAAGTATTATCTGAGGAATATTTATTATATTTTAAGATAACTTTCCATTTAATATAATATTAAAGAGAGGAATAGTTGGTACTATGTGATGAATCAGCATAATACTAAAAAATCTTTGCTTGTAGGAATGGAAAGCTTGAAAAAGCTATTTTTCAAGTTTGCATTGTAGTATTTGATGGAAAATGTGTTAAATATTACCTTGTACAGTTCTTTATTTTATGTCTACAGAGTCCTTCCCATGTCATTTGGAAATGAGTTTCCCCTTTTTTTGTTTCATATTGTTTCCTCTCTGGGACTCCTTATACAAAGGGCTTTAAGTGTGGAAATATAAATGGCAGGCATTTGCTAAAAAAATTAGTCATTCTTCTGCTACAAAGAGATGAGTTATAAGTGTCCATTTGTATTCAGTCTCTAATATTTTTCACAAACTTTTTTCTTCTGAGGAAATCAAATTGCTCAGCTGCATAATATGTACACTATGGGACTGACCACTGACCTATAGTTTGGCGTGGTGACTAAAGTATTAATTAAAATTACTATCCTAATCAATGTGATAAATGTTCTACTTTGTACCTGCATTAAATTAGTCTGAAGGCAGATTAACACAGAAGAGATAGTTTTAACCTTACTTTTCTATATTACAAAACTTAGTGCTGCCAGGGAAATTCATCAAAGGGTTCAGCTGAAAAGATCTCCCCTCAGATATACAATATACATCAGCTGTGCTACTTTTCAGTCATACCAGCTTGTTACCAGCAATTTATTTATTTTTTTATTTTTTTTTTTACAGTTGAGATGCAACTTTTATAAGATCGGTTTAGGTTTAAGTGTTTAAAGGAAGTTACTTATGAGTCCTTTAGGTTAGGGAGGTACAATCTCTTTAAATGAGGCAAGTAACATTTTAGTTCCTTTGTATGTGCATGTTATGGGATGAAAAAAACCCACCCCAAACTGTCACACTGTGACTAATGGAATATTAGACTGTTGAGCAAAACCAAGCATTTGGCACTATAATCAAAATGTTTACAACCAAGACCTTTAGTGGAATTCACCAATTGTTAGGTTAAAGCAACAGCAGCCATCTTTCTTTGCCTTGCATTTATCAAGTAACTCTTTCAATTTGTTTCTTTGGGTTTGTTTCTTCCTTTCCTGTCATCTTAAATAACAGCATGTTTGTTATTTCACCCTCTTCACTCATTTCTGTCTCTGTAATATCAGCTTTTACAGAAAAAGAAAAATATTGCACAAAATACCACATGGCTAACACTAGAAAATCTTTCCTCTATAAATATTTTATCTAAAAAGGCTCAAATACAGTGACAGTTTGTTAATTCTGTTTTTAAATAAAAATGCTTGGACAGTATATGATGAAAAATATTGCTAATATGAATAAAGGAGAGGATTCCTTTTGTGCCACTGCAGAAAGATGTCATGAAAAATACGAAAGTCTTTTGATATTTTACTGTCATACAAGCTGCTTGTAGATTGATTCTTACTCCTTCCAAGTCCTTTAAGCAATTAAATTTTTAAAAATAAGAATTTAGGGGCTTTTGGGGATTTTTACAGACATCTGATTGTATTTCCTACTGCGATTCTTTTGGCCACAGCGTAGCCTTGTCCCTGGTGGTGCTATTAGGAGGCTCCTGCAGAGTAGGTTAATCTCCATGTGCTCAATGCTTTTGACAAATTTTGATAGCTATTTCTGATACTAAAAATATTTGGCATGAAAATTAGTATTTCCAGGTATCGTGGTGGCATAAGCAAGACAACAGTAATGCAACATACTTCAAAGAAATACCTTACAGAAATTACTGATGTATATTTCAGCTGCAACTCTAGCTGTAAAATTATTTAAAAGCATTAAATTAAAATCTGACAGATAAAAGAACTACCAAAGAGATTTTAAAAGGTATGAACCCCTTCTCAGTTACCCGAGAATACAACAATGCCTTAGCAAAATTATATACTTGTAAGGATAATATTGTTTGTATGAGAGCTATCAACTCACTGTCAAGAGTCAACTGAGGACACCCACTGACCCTTTAAAATTAAATTTAAAAGTCCATATCATAAACTATTTCATTCCTCATGTGAAGAAGGATATAGCATTAATGTACCTATGTAACTTCCTACACATTTTTTTAGTAGTATCAACTGTTATTTATATGCCAGATGGGAGCACTGTATGAACAAGTCTATAAACCAAGAAAAGCTACTAGACATATTCAGATGGACAGAGTATATGGTCACTAAGAAAGCACATATCATCAGGTTGTATTAGGAACTTGAGACTCAGCAGGTGTATATATAAGCAGCAGGTTAGATATAAGTTCATTTCTGGTTTGTCTTTTGTATGCCCTGTTTAACTTGGTTTAACTTGCTACCTTACTTTTCTTGTCAGGAGACTAGAAGAGATCTGTATTTATTGAATTGCAAATGATCAAGAATTATCCAGGAAAAAGAAATATACATCATTTTAAGGCAACATATCTCTTGCCTGGAGAACATAAAAATATATTCCGTATCATACAATTGGGAAACTTATTTTAATAATTACTAGGCTAGAGCTTATTTAAGTATTTATTAGGCTACAATTATTAGACTTGAAGTCATGTTTTAAACATCATGCCCTTAACAAATTTAGGCATATTTTGTGATGGTCAGAACTGTATGATTCTCTGATTGTTGAGCTCTGTTCAGCAGTGGATTCTTGTTATATGAGCGAGAATCAACAGTTTTGAAAAAGACCTACGCTGTTTTCCCACGGAGGTGGAATATGGCTGCTTTCTTCTTTGTATTTTAGAGTGAAAAGCACTGAACACACAAATGTAAGGATCATGGATCGATACCATCCATTATAATTTGAACTGAGAAGACTTGATAGTGATAATCCAAAATGACCTTGTTTTAACCATAACAAGTTATTCAGAGAAGGCGTGTAAAATACATCTGTGTAGCAGATGACCTACAGCATGAATTGCATGCTTGTCAATCTTTATTTAATCCGTTAAATTCTTAAGAGTAGTTATAAACAAACAAGCAAAAAAAGCCCCAAACAAATATATATTTAGTACAGACTGGCAGGGCTACCATGCCCATTTGCACAAGCATGGAGTTCTTGGGTGGTTTTCTCAAGGTCATCCACCACCCAGAAGGTGTGGAAAAGAACCCAGTTCTTTTCTTTAACAAGTCAATTACTATTCTTCAATTTAAAAAGAAAAGTTTGAAAATTTTCTAATTTAACATAACAAAATAAAAGGGAAAAGTACAGCATGGAGCTGTGACTTAATCAAACAGCTTGTCAGTGACAGATCCAACTCACAATCTTCTGCTTTGCTACTTGGTGCTTCTCTGGCTCAGTCTCTTTTGAACTTGGTAGAATCTCAAGCTTCCAGAAGAAGCAGTCACATTTCCAGCCTTACTTCTATTCTGCCATTACACCTGTTAGTGCATGAGATCCCTGCTTTAGTTTGCCTCCCCTTGCTTGCATCCAGGTGGGATAAGAGCTGGCACTGAGGAAAGGGCCATTATGGCATTTTGGCATAGGAGCTGCTCATTCCAATAAATTATTAATTGAATGGTAAGCCAAAGATGAGCGTTTTACGGCAAGTTCTATTCATCAGAAGAAAGCCCTTTATTTTTTGCTGTGTGACTAGCTAGAGCAAAATTGTCTGAATGAAGCAGCTTTCAGTAAATCTGTAGGTGACAATGATCTGGTCTGGTCAGGAACATGTAAGTGGCCAGCTGTGATTGACTAGAATATGCTCCCACTAGAAGGATAACCAGTGGAGAGCAAAGATGCAAAGAATGAG
>BJBW01010679.1:3506-13764 GCA_004320125.1 Scolopax mira
TGGGTGGTGTTTTGTGTGGTGTGGATGTGGTGGTGGTGTTTTGTGGTGGGGTAGTTTGTTGTTGTTTTTTGCGTTTTGGAATTTTTTTTTTTATTTTTGGTTGGACTAGATGATCTGAAAAGGTCCCTTCCAACCTAGGTGATTCTGTGATTCTGTGAAAATAGAACAACTTACTATAATTTTATAATAATAACAAAGCCAATTTCCTATCTCTGTGTTAAGACCAGTTAAGATAAGTAAGTCAAATAATTTATCTGAGGCCCCATAAAAATTTTCATATGGGGATCAGCCATTCACTAAACGTTAATTATATCCAAAAAATCATTTGATTTTTGCAAGGTGTTGACCAATATATGAATAATTAATAATAATTTTAATTCACAATAAAAAATAAAAAATGGTCACCAAGGTTTTCCAAAAAGATCTTGCTGTTTGGTGTCTTTCTCTTTTGATATATAACCATAATACTTTACAATATATATATAACTTTTAATTAATTTTTTGCTAGATTTCACTAATTTTCAGAATTTCAAATGTATTTGCTTAAACACTTGTATGAAATTACATCAATATAAATTTTTAATGCTATACTTTTGTGACTTTTTTTTTTTTCCTACTGGCAAATTTACTGTCTGTATCTTGCCCTTGATATGTTTAATACAAACTTTAGCTGGGCTTTGCCATTTAATTTACCTGTTTTTATCCTTTGGGTTAGATTACGGGGTTTTGGTTTTGTTTAGTCCCCACTGCATTTTTCCTCTGTCTTATTCTCAATTGTTTTTTCAATTAAATAATATTTTTTACTTCGGGTATTCACTGGATCATAAGAATTAAAATTACTTGCCAGAGGCCATAGTAGATTGCAGACAAATATCTTCCCTATATGCAGAAACCAAGAAAGCTTGGGGATAATTAAAAAATCAGGAAGTACTATCTGTGTATATATAATCTTACTGTGGGCATATATTGCCATAAAACTATTTTTTATTATATCTACTTCTTCCTTTACAGACTATTTCATACTATGCTCAGCCACTTCTCACTTCCCATAGTCTTTTCCACATTGAACAAAACACATTTGAATCCTTGGATAATGTACTTTGATGTTTAGTTTTCAGCATTTTCTCTAGTAACAGCAATGTATGAATTGTGCCAGAAAATACTTTATTAATGAAGCAGATATGTCTGTACAGGTCAATTAGACTGTACTATATAAACTAAGACAGTTTGCAGTGTGAATTTATTTTCTTCATGTCCGTGTCTCATCAGTCACTTTTCTTCCTCAAAAAGTTAGTTTTCTTGTCTATCTGTTTTCCTAATTGCATGTTATGTACCCTCATGGAAATATTAAGATACTCTGAAGAAACAGTTTAAATCCAAAATATCTGCATGTGATTACAATTTAGTAGTAGTCATAATACTTGAATATACTTCTGAATAAAGGACACAAATCAGGACTGCATGCTGCAGACCTTTAAATTCAGAAATAGCTGCTGTTTCTGATAATATTGTTTAACCTATGTCAGTTTATTATTTCCTCTATTGTAAATGATGTAATTCTTAAGGAAGGCATAAATCTTTAATTTACTAGTAGAGAAGGGAAGAGGCAAAGCTAGAAAATCTCTTAAGCTTCCTTCTTTGCTCTTTTCATCACTGGGGGTTTGTTGCTACCTGGAACTTTTGAGACTGTCAGAGTAAGGGCAATGGCTTCTTTTCCTACCCACTGAGTATTACACATCCATAGCCAGTTTCCTTATAAAATAGTTTTATAACAATAAATCTCAGTACATAAAAACTAAAATAAACACAGAAAAAATGATATTTCTATGACATTTCAGTTTATAGCCTGTTAATGAATTAAAAATACATTTATTTGTTTCAAGTATATTTTTATGGTCAGAGCAGTTATTTATTATGTTTTTTTTTTGTTTGCTTTATAAATTTTAGTGATTTGGGGAGCTTCTGCCCCTGCTCCTATACCCAATATCATTGTACAGAGATAAAACTCACTTAGATTTGAGATTGTGTATAGACTAATGTTAATTTCATTCCATTCTACTTTTTCTATTTTGTTTTATTTTGCTTGCTCTTCCTTTATCTACATTACAGAATCCAATTTTGAGAACATTTGTAGCCATGAAGTAATCCACTTATCATCTCTCATGTCCTCACATGCCAGATTTCCCTAAATATAGAGAGGTGTCTTTTACTGCCATATCTCCATGCACACAGTACCTTGAACTTTTGAAAAATGAGTTTCAACATCCTTAGTCCTTTTTGAGCTGAAATTTGTACTACTATTAAAAACAATAGCTTGAAGAGAAGAATGGAATAAAAAAGTAATCAAACTAATCCCACTTGAGAAAAAATGTATTGACAGAAAAGTCTGTTATTTTCCTGTGAATACTAACACACAGTAAATATTTCTTTCTCTTCATTCTCTTCAGCATTCCATTACTCAGAGTTCAATGAATCTCCTTGGCAAAACTGTTTTAGCAAGTGTTACTGCTGAATATTTGTTGATGGCTCACAAAGTAGGGTATCCAGTGTTATGTAACTATGGCACATAACACACTGCAGTTTTTCTAAAAAGTTTAGATGATAACTCAAAATGTTCAAACCTCTTTACTTTCAGGGTACATACTCTGATACGATTATTGCAACAGATAATGGGAGGAATTAATGTTAATGGGGAGATTAGTATGAGCCCTGAAACTTGAGGGCCATCCAGTCCACAAGATATCTAATAGGATATATCTTTACTAGTACACCTCTCAGTCTGGCAGTGACCAAATAGGGGGTTCAATATAGTCCATAAAAATATCAATGTAGAAAACATACATTATAGCTTTTAATTGTTTGCCATAATTTTCTATATAGCTTCACTTCCAGAAGCCTCTGTTTCTGGTGTTAGTCTGTTTTTTTCTGCAATGGAGAAGAGAGAGAACATTTACCTGAAGCAAAGGCAACTTTAAGAATAAGCATAAATTAATTTTCACCAAAAGTACTAGTCTTACAATGCGTGTTGATTGAAAATATGAATCCCCTGTACTGCACTGGGCTCAAAGCAAACTAATGTGGATTATATGACACCTAGTGTACTTGCAATCTACAGGTGTCACACCCTCTGGTTTGGTTATGTTTTGATTGGATGGTCTGTAACAGACTTCTACCACAGAGCCCATCCTCCTCCTATCTTGAACCACAAGACTATCACCCACTCCACAAAGGAGATACAAACATCTGTGCCACTCTTGATGCAAAAGGGAATTACACCTTATCCTCTTCTACTCCTGCCTTTCTGAAAAGGCCTATATCTTTCATCTGCATATAAAACTCTATATCCTCTTTGTTTCCTAAGCTGCTGGCATTGTGTGCAAGCCTTTTGTTTTACTTTTTATGATCATATTCATGTTTTAAGAGTTTTACTCCCATCACACTGCCCCAAGGATCTACCACCTGTTCTCTGACTTATCTGCAAGCTGTTATCACCACCCCCTGACATAACTAGCTTAGAACTTTCCTCAGAAGGTTAGAAAATTGCTGTGAAAGGTGTTCTTGGCCTTCTTTGTTAACCAAGCGCTGTGTATTGTTAGCAGTTCTTTTCCCTCAAAGAAGTGAGCATGGTAAAAATAGCCAAAGTCCTTGCCTATAGCACCAGTAACAGACAGTTGATAACTTTTAGGATGCATCTTCTTCTAAAAAAGCCTTGTTGGTTCGCCTGTACGATCAAGACCTCCTGGGCTTTCCTACCCATCACCTTTGCCCGCAGGACTGTATAGTAATTTTTGACTACTTCTAGGTCACCCTTGACAGTGTTACTGTTCATGTGGATCAGCTCCAAAGGCCAGAGGAGTTTTCAGAGCAACATTCTGAATTGGCTTCTCTGTAAGCAACAAATGTCCCATGACAGTCTGCCTAAATGAACCACTGGTGCCTCCAATCCTTGGAAGGGAATCTCCAAGCATTGTAACCCACTGCTTCCTTTCAATGTAAATGGTCAGTCCATGTAAGCTTGCTTGGAGGCATGCCTTAATTGGACTTGTTCCCTTCCTTAGTGATTAAGCCATTGCAGTGATGCTGAGGGTGGTGAAGTGGTGGAGGAGTTTTTTTCTTGTTGCCACAAGCTTCCACTTTCCCTCATCTTTGGAGTCTCGGTCTGCCATTAAGCATAGCCTTTAACTGTTCCTCCTTCCTTGCATTGTATGATTCAAAGCTTTTGTATGATTCAAAGCTTTTGCCTCTGCAAAGTGCCTGTGAAAACACTATCAGTCTTCTGTACGACATCCTGATGCTTCACTTCTTCCTCCTGTACCTACTGCTGTTACCCAGAGCAGGACAGGCACCAGGCACCTTCTGCATCTCCACCTGAGTAAAAGACTCCAGTTTGCCACAAGTACATTCTCCAACTGATAAAAGATGAAGAAATGGCCACAGCACATCACCACCTCAGTGACTGAGTCCCATACTGCTTGGAGCAGAACTTACAGCCCCCCTTCACATCCCCTGCCCTCCTGACAGCTGATGTCTGTGTTAGCTGCACTCCTGCATATCAGCTAAACAGGTGGTCCCCAAAGCAGATGAGCAGGAAGATGATATTCCCTGTTCAGCTGTCTGTTACAGACTGCTGGTGCTGTGCCTTTTTAATCAGGTTATCTTTTCAGGAAACAGCTAGCAGAAGCTACTGGCTGCAGAAATCCCTAGGAATTTCCAGAGGTAACTACAAATAGGATCCAGATTTTAGAAAAAAATAGACCAAACAAACCCAAAATAAAACAAACCAGAAAAAAATAAGAAAATACCACAAGAGTCAATTAGTAAAAAAAAAATTCTACAGTCCTATATTTTGCCCATCTTCTTTAGGTCATTTATGAAACACTTCAAGTAGATTGTGTGTGTCTATTTGTACAAAAGCAGTTTTGGGTTTTGACTTCTGGTGGAGTTAGAAAGAGAAAGCCGGGTGAATCGAAAGAGAAATTGATTTCTGCTGTTCTTTGCCAGGAACACTGGCAACATCAGGAGATCATGAAACTTGGACTTCTTGTTCTCCTGGTTTTTTTCACTCTTTGCAATGTACTGTCACAGAGAGTTTCAAAAATAACAACTTATTAGTGCTTATGCAAAAGGAGTTTCTGGTAACTGAAAAAGGGAAAGCAAGATAGGAAGGAAAAAAAAAAAGAATAGTCAGAATCCAGCTGCTAAAACTTTTAGCATTTCTATGTTATTAAAGGGTCAGAAGAATGAAAAGCAAAGTGAGATCAAAGACCTGTCCATATATATCATAGTAGCTAGAGTCAGAAGAGAAAGCAGGTTAATAGTCCATTGCAATACTCTCATTAGTGCAGCTAGTTTCTTTAGACTCCTGACAAGGAGATCTACACTTCAACCAGTCTTGGGTGATCAAACTTTAAACGACCATTCATTATGCGTTAACAAAACCCTCTATATTCTGAACTGGGAAACTCCCAATCTCTCAGTCTCCCAAATTAGGAAAAGTGCTCCAGTAATTTTAAATCACTTTGTACTGTATGACCCCAGAATTCTGCTTATTTTCAAACTCAGATACTTATAAAATATTCTGAATTACCTCATTAATTTTGCACTCGTCAAAATCATGTGTATCTTGAGTTTCAATCTTTCTGAATTAAAGTGCATTTTAAATGTTGAAGAACATGTCTTGATTTTTTCAAGCACAGAACTCAGAGGCAGAAATGCGAACTCTGGATTGAATGTAGTTCAATCAGAAATAAAAGACAAAAGTCCAGTGAAGTTTGCATTTGTATCAGGTAGGAAGATGGTTCTCAGTTAGGATGGCTCACTTTGAATAATTAATAGTTTTGAAACACCATAAATCCCAACATGGAAAGTAAATGCTTATGACATCATAAGACTTCTGAAATATTGTTCAAGTTTTCACTTACTGTATTTTTAATACATAATTTAAATAGAATCTGTTCTTATACCCCCAAATAGTCAATTACTTATGATTTACTGCAGATGTTTGTGATGCTCCAGCTTAAAGGTTCTTCAGAAGTCTTCTTGGTGATTAATTTTGGCCTTTCTGTATTCTCTACTCTTAATGATAGAGTGGGTTGACCTTGGTCAGCTGCCAGATACCCCTCCAGCAGCTGTATCATTCTCCCTGCTCAGCACAGCAGATGGACAAAATGATATGAAAAACATCTGTGGGCAAAGGTGAAGACAGGGAAATCACTTATCAGTTACCATCATGGGCAAAAGAGACTCAACTTAGGAAAAAAGAATTTAATTTATTACCAAATAAAATCAATTTGGGAAGTGAGAAACACTGCCTACTTCACCATCATCACTCTATGGACTGTAGGGGAATCTCTGCTCAAGCACCTGGAGCACTTTCTCTTCCTCCTTCTTCTCCCACCTTGCTGTTGCAGGTTGTTTCTTACACTACAAGGTCTTAATATATATGATCATGAGTACCATGTGTGCTGCTGGATTATCAGTGAGGCTATACTGTCAAAGTACATATACTGTCCAATAAACACGCTATCAAGTTTCTTGAATCACACTTCCAGTCTTCCTAGAGAAGGAAAAGACCAGGGAAAATGACCAAATCTGTAGTCTAGTCCAGAAAGAATGAAATCAGCTTTGGAGCCAACATGCCAGTTAATATACAAATATACCCAAACGTGCAATTCCTATCAATAAGCATTTATATTCTCATAATACAAAATTATTGTATTTTAAGATTTTTCCTAGTATCTTGGGTATTTATTATAAAGCACTGTTAATATGTAGGTTACTTTAAGAGAAATAGAAATCTAGTTTTAAAGCAGATAAGACTTTTACTTTCATAATTAAAATTAATCAAAATCAAATAAGCCATTGTATTTAACTTACAAACAAAACTTTTAATTTCAAGATCCCTTTGGGAAATGTTCTACCTACACATTAGATGTGAAACGTTTTCTTGCAATGTATATTATGTATCACTCTGTGCATGGGATGCTACCTTATTCTAATTTTTTACATTTAGATAGTTCCAATCATGTTTGCATGTTATTAATAATGATGAATATTTACTGTACCTCCAGATAAATGTTTTTCTTAGAATATTATTTCCATGTTGTTCTGATTATGTCAATCTTCAGAGACAACTTCATGAAATCTTAATTCTTAATTGCCTTATCAGTTTTTCTTTATTCCTATAGTAGCTGTGAAATATTTTCTGATAGACATATATCACAGTCATAGGAAAAGAGCTTTTTTTTTTTAACTTAATTTATTTTACCTTATTTTATTTACTTAATTTATACGCAGTTACCACAAACTTTTGACCAACGATTTAAGTATTGAGAAAAAGAACAATTAAAAAATGAATTAGGTAAATACCTCTTCTTCCTGTGGGTCAACACAACCATGGGGTGTAATTGGCTTTTTGGGACTTGCCCTCAGCTGCAGACTCTCAGAGTTATCTTATCTTTCAGTGTGAAAATACCATCCTTTTTCTGCAATGCTGAAAAATTAATTAGCTCTTCTTGTTCTGTGTTATTATCATTGATAAATATTGAACTGAAAACAGTTAGCAGTTGCTAAACAAGGTGGCAATTCTAACATATACTTGAAAATATATATGTTACATACATTGTAACATACAATGTATGTAACATACAAATGAATAAGTTTTCTGTTATTTCTTATAGTTAATAGCATGCACAACAAACAGATTATCTAACTACATCTAGCAAAGCAGACAGCAATAAAATTGAAACAAAAGTTATTTCAGAAATACAGCATAAATGCAAAAAGAGGCCTGATATTTCTGCTTTTAAAGCGATTCTTACAAAATAAGTGAAATACTGACTTTTGTTTTGGTTACCACAGTGGTATTTGTTACAGACCGCAGGGACTAAATGGAAGTACTAGATAGTCTTTAAAGTGGTAAATAAAGGGCTTATTCTGATGTATTACTGAAATGCCAGTGAACTCTTAGTAAAGTTCTGTAAGAATAATAGCAGACTGTCAGATGTAAGACCTGAAAATGCAAGCACAGTTTCCATTCAGCCACTGAAATAAAGGTTAAATCTTTAAGATTTTAAAAGAAGCATTTTCATAATGTCTTCTTGTGAGTCAATGCAGGCAGGCTGCAGGAACAACCAGGAGACTGCAAATAAAGGAAAAGAATAAGTTTAATCTCAATACCTCACAACTCGGAGAGTCTCCAAGGTGGGTGGAGACATGCAAGCAGGGATGCAGGGACCGCAAAGCCATCAAGAGTCCTTGTTAGCCAGAGTCCTTGTTAGGCAGAGTGCTTAGCAGTCAGAGTGTGCAGGAGCGGGAGAAAGTGGGGGGCCTACCTCCCTGCTTAGGTGGTATTTCAAGAGTTCCAGCAGGCATAGTCCTCCCCCTTGTGCTTTGATTTTCTCCAACAACAGGGCAGGAAGCTCAAGCAGCAAGATAAGGTGTCCCCGAGTCCATCACAGACGTATGTTATCTCAGTGTGTATGTTCTGCTCACAGGCTCGAGACCAAACAGCAATTAGTGTGATAGATATGTTTTCCAGTGCCCCAGGTGCGAGTCACTTGAGCGTATTTACAATCCTCCTTGCCAATTTCCCGTTACTTTCCCACACTTGTGATGGTAAATCTGCAGTCAAATAATTTTAAAATTATGAATTAAATCACTGGGAGATCAAAAGTATCCAAGGAATTTAAAATGCTTAGTTTAAGTGAAGTCTTAGAGGCTTAACATGGGAGTTTTCTGGGAGACAATAATACCTTTTCTTGAAATATTTATAGACATAATAAAAACTTAACTGTAAACAAACACCATGTTTCTGATAGACATATCTCACTGCCATAGGAAAACAGCATTTTTTTTACTTAATTTACTTTACCTTATTTTATTTACTTAATTTATACCCAGTTACCACAAACTTTTGACCAATGATTTAAGTATTGAGAAAAAGAACAATTAAAAAATGAATTAGGCAAATACCTCTTCTTCCTGTGGGTCACACACAACCATGGGATGTACTCTGAATACTTTGAGTATTCAGAATGTATTACGTTGATTTCAGAAAAGGCATCTGTGCATGTGTTTGCATGAAAATGTTTTTTCTGCAGGCTATATTTTTCCCATGTTGTCAGAAATTATTGAAAGAAAAGTAACAATGAAAGGACCTTCCACTGAAAATTTCATCCTGAATTCTTGAAATTTCATAAAACTGTAACCACAAGAATAAAGGATTTTTATAGTATAAATTATTGGGCATACTCACTTTGCTTTTTATATTTGTCTTGACTTAACAAATCCTGGTAAAAATATTGTCTTACTGCTCTATACTATTTTAGTTTTACTTGAGTGCAAACCCCAACCAGAATGCAAAAAAGAGAGCGGAAAAAATTAACAAGCAAATAAATATTCCCTACATTTTAAAGATGCAGATTGGAAAAAAAAAAAATAAAAGATAATCTAAAACTGAGAATTTTGCTCAAGCAAATATATTGCTCTTTTCTGTTTCTGGCATTATTGCCTTTACAATGTAGATATTCATGAAGTATCTCATTTGCCAGAGTATCTGTCAGAGCATAATTTTAAAAGTGTCAACAAAAAAATTCACTGTCATAGATCATGTATGTTTCTTCTTACTGCATGCACCTTTATGTTCTACAAAATGCTTCAATTTCCCCGTATGTAATACACATAATTTAAATACTGTAAAATTTAAATTTTGTCAATTTTACACCTTTTATCAGTTAAGTTATTTTTTTCTAAAAAAAAAAAATGACTGTGTGAAATTCTGTTTCCATTTACATTAAAAAAAAAAATATTTTTTCATCTTATCAAACAGTGTATATGACTTGGTCCAAAGGGACCTGAGAATTACTGCTATAGTCTTTCATCAACTGCAGACAGATGTATTTAATTCAAATAAATTTAGTTGTTTACAATAAAACTGGGAAAAAAATCTGGAATATTTTTTCTCTGTATTTCTTCAATGAGAAATATTTGAGAATAAAACTGCCTACATTTGATTATGTACAAACATAATTTAATGTTTTGAACTATGTAGTGCAATGTAATTTATAATTAGAATTTACAAATTATTAGGTATGAATATAATTGTCATAAACATATAAACTTGTCTATATTGCATATAAATTTCAATGTACACAGCATTCAAGAACTTGAACAGTATTTTGAACAATTTGATATGTAACCTAATCTCATAGATTTCTTTCTCTTAAGTCCAGATGATACTCTACACAAAATTTCTTTA
>BJBW01010679.1:13856-55586 GCA_004320125.1 Scolopax mira
GTTGAAATATAAATAGATTTAATAGACTAAGACTAAATACTTAACAAAAATACTGAAGAACCAGTATTAATCCTGATACTTATATAAAATATACAAGAATTGTACGCAGACAATTCTATCAGTAAGAAGCTGTGCACTTCCAGCAGTTGAAAGCAAATGTCGGACTCTGCGAGCATGATGGCTTCAGGAGGAAGGGAAGGCCCCAGAGTTCTGGCACTGGGGCAAGGAGTTGTCTGGATTGCTGCTATCAAGGGAGAGAGAAATATCCAGCAAACTTTTCTAATTTATATTGAATGTGACATCCATGGTATTAAATAGCCCCATTGGCCAGCCTGGGTCAAATGCCCAGGCCTTGTTTCTCCTTGTGCCTGTACCTGGCAAGGCTCGAAAATATGAACCTTGAATCCCACAGAGCCTTTCTGGCTATAAAATAAATATTTTCACAAATTCAGACACTAGTGTCTCCTAAAAATGCAATTTTACCCAGCATTAGAAGAAAAGTTAGTCCTATGTCTCTCAACCCAGGATAGTATGTCATGACTATTTTTGTTACATGTTCTGCCATTGTTTACAGTGTTAGTAAGATTTATTTTCTGTCTCTCAGAATATTGTAAATCAACACAGTATGGCCAACTCCATGACAAAAAGATGTCTGAAGGCTTAATGCACAGGCCACTAAATCACGAGTACTGCGTGCGTCACCTCTACGGTGATCAAGTGACCATCAGCAGGCTTACATTTGGAAATAGATTTAACAGGAACTATTAAACTGTTATTTACATTGAATGCCAGACTTTAGGTTGGATTCCCCCAGACCTAGATGCTCTCCTGGATACTATATTTTAGAGTCTTGAAACCATGTGAGCATAAAGTAAAAAGGAGAAATGAAAAAAAAACATTTTTTTTTACATTTCCAGGAGTCATACAGAATACCTTTAAACTCTTAAGAAATTGGTCATACCAGTGGGATATGACCCATTCATTGAGATTAAAAGAACTGATGCTAATATAAAACTCACCCTCCAAATAGAATATGGTATGGAAAACCAAAATCTAATACGTAACATATAGTAAGTACTCTGATTAAATGAATGAATGAATTAATTAATTAATATTAATGTGGTGTTTCAATTATTTTCACCTAATTACAGGTATTTACAAATGGACCCATACAGCTCACCAAATTGCCAAATGCTGAAAAGCTCTCTGGAATCCACCTGCCTTTTAATTTAATTTTAATTAATATAATGAGGTAATAGATACCTAGTTCATTCATCACCTACATTTAGGTGATGAATCTAAAACTCATTCCCACTCTTAATGAGTACCTGAAATTTCCTTTTCATCATATTTACTAGTTTTGCACTTTGTTTCTTTGAGATTTTTGTTTGTATCTCTGAGATCTCAAGGGTAATATCAGTAGCATGTCTACAGGACTAAACATGCAAATTTATTCCTTCTTTTAATATAAAATGTCTATACCACTCATTTATATATTTCCTCAGTATTTACTGTTGCTGTTAGCATAATGAGCTTTCATCTAGAAGAGATTAAATGAACTCCTATGTGCACGTTGCAAGGCAAAAACTCTGTATTGACTTATTTTGGTAAAAAATGATGTATATAAATGTAATCCATAACAGGTCTAGACATTTTTTTTTTATAAACTGGTTACTGCAGTAATTCATATACACTAATAACATACAAGTCAATCAAGGATTCATTTCACAGTTTAGCTGTGGTTACTTTCTATCACAATAGATAGAAGATTCGTTAGCTTTCTGTTATGCAGCTAATGGCAAAAACACAGCTAAAACTCAGTCAACAAAAGACAGCTACAAATTCCAAAACCTAATTAATAAAGAATGAAGAAAAAAGAGTACTGGAAACACTGCAAAGTAAGGCAAGCAATCTGCTGCACTATATACATATAGTGCAGCTTATGCAAATTGTAGCCAGGATCCGTTTACCATGAATATAGACATGGAATGCAGGTCAAATACAATTTTATCTGCCATCAAGACTGTGTCCTATAAGTGAATCTCCTATTTGTCTTTTGTCACTGTGCTTTGGTCCAGGTTGTACAGCAGTCTCAAAGGGCATGAACTGAATTCCTTTCAGTAAACTAGAAGGTGCAATTCAGAAGCACTTCAGCTGCAAATGGATGTTCAGTGCATGCACCAGATTGTACCTTGTCTACCTTGAAAAAAAGAATATCCTTTAATGTAGGTAGTATTGACAATAGGTCTTTACTGTCAAGTGCTTTGTTTCTTACAGCCACTTCTATTTGTCCAGACTCTGGACAAATTCAAGGACCTTCACATCCTTTTTAAATTGTGGGACCCAGAACTGCACACAGTACTACTCAAGGTGACGTCACCAGTGGTGAACACAGCAGGGTAATCACCTCTTTGGACTGTCTGGTTGTACTGTACACCTCAGGATGCAGTTTGTCCTGTTGACTGCCAGGGGACGCTGCTGACTCCTCTCGAGCCTGCTGTCAACCAGCGCCCCCAGATCCCTTCCTGTAGGGCTGCTCTCCAGACACTCCTCTCCCAATTTACTCCATCCTAGATAGAGAAACTTTATTCCTTTAATAATTTTCTCATGCTCCAATCCATCTAGATACCTCTGCAAGGCCTCTTCTCG
The DNA here is from genome assembly GCA_004320125.1 of Scolopax mira. NCBI lineage: Eukaryota > Metazoa > Chordata > Aves > Charadriiformes > Scolopacidae > Scolopax > Scolopax mira. The sequence goes on from BJBW01010679.1 coordinate 16,506, forward strand.
AGAGAGAGACTCAACAGCACCTCCCAATCTAGTATCATCAAGCACAAAATAATGGTGCATTCATCTCCTGCATCCCCCTATTTGATTAATACATTGAACAGAACTGTCCCTAGAATTGAGACCAATTTGATTGTTATGTCCAGGTACCAACATCTTCTGTATAAGAATGACCATACTGAGTTAGGCTTAAGCACCACCTATCTCACTTTTTATGGTAACCAAAAGGGATTGTGTAGGAAAAGAATACAAGACTATAAAAATAGGACAACTATTTGGGGGTGGAGGTGGTGTGTGGGGGTGGTGGTTTGTGGTTGACTTTTTTTTGTTGTCGTTGTTTTTTGGGGTTTTTTTTGTGATTAGACTCGATCTCAAATGTGTCTTCCAACAATGACTATTCTGTGATTCTGTGAATTGGTTTGACAACACTAATAACTACTGAAAGCACTGAGTAATTATGTTGTCGATTTGTCCATTAAATTAAATCCCCGTTGAAGTGAAAAACATGTAATCTGTGAGAAAAAAGCAGAAAGAATCGTAATATTTTTCCTTTCTATTTTAACTTCAAGGAAGAACTTAAATACATAAAAGCAAGTCTGTTTTCTTTGTGTGATGCTTAGGCTTGTTTCTTGTGCTAAAGCAAGGGAATGGCCTAAATAAACCTATTTGCTTTGGATGTAAAAAAAATCAAAAAAAATGGATAAGATAGACATCATAAAGGATATTCAAATGAGTGATAGATAATATTTCTGCCTAAAGATTTTGGATAAAATTACTTAGGAACACAGAATGAAAACTACAGCACTATATATTGAAGATTCCTTTCTAGGTAGGGGTTCTTCACCTTATTCTACTATATGGCAGTGATATATGATCAGCCTGCTGATGAGCTAATGCTCCATGCAACCCAAGTCACCTACCAGGTAATTTCTTCAGGCAGTGAACACCTGACCTACGTATTTAAAGGAACCAGGAAGGTCAACTTATTATTGAATTCTCTGCATATTTGGATAGTAGCTAAGTAGTTACCATAAGGAATCCAACTCTAGACACCTAACCAATGCCTTTAATATATTATGGTGATCATAGTTAGATATATATATTCTTATATACATATATTATTCATATATATTTTTTCTTTGGGATGATAAATACATTATTTATGTGATTCACTTGGAGTAACTGACTTGTTGAAGTATTCAGCAAGAAAATTACAATGTGATTAGAGAACTATGAAACAGGATTAATATTTTATTTCCAGGAAGTTTTTAAAGAAAATTAATCTATTGTTTGATATACAACTGATTCTAATCAGAGTTTTTTTCAGAGCTATCACTAACAAATTTTTCAAGCAGTATTTGGTTACCAAAGAAATACGTGTAATGCATGTCTGAGAGCCAGGGGTCTTCGTTCTATATCCAAATTCATCATAGATTTGCTGTCTGGCTTTTGTTTTTTTCTAAATATGATAAATTATAAGAAGGACTCACAGTGTGAATGTGGATATTATTGAAATACTCTGTAAATATAATACTGTATTAAGTAAAGTATTTCTGGACAGAAATCTAATGAGTGATGTGTGCTTGTGTCTCCAAACACTTTAATTTCCAGGCTCAGTGGTAATGGCAATAAAATTCAATTGACTTTTCAAATTACTTCCTTGGGACTGTCCAGACTAAAGATGGAATTTACTCCATTTCTTTGCTTTGACCATGTTTTTAACAGTTCTCTTAAGATTTGTCTTGGCAGCATTTCTTGACAACAGCCTCTTTATTACATATTCAGAATGTGAAAATGTTTGAGATGTATTTGCTAGAGGAAAATATCCTATGTAGTTAGAAATGAGTAGTGCTACCACTGAAACAATAGGGTTCATTTAAATCTTTTACAGAGGAAGTGCAGGCATGGCCTAATTGCTTTTTATTTATCTTATACTTTAGTGAAGATATTTTCATATATGTGTAATCTCTACTTATTTGTAAAAAAAAAAAAAAAAAAAAAAAAAAAATATTTGAATATGTAAACAAGACTGTATGTTGTAGATATATGAGAAAAACATGTTACCATTTGTGCTGAGGTCCTCTCCAGCAATTACATTTTATTGCTATATCCTCTCCTCTTATACACATTATCTGAGTATTTGATTTTAAATAGTAGTGCTTTGTATTTGTGTATACATGTAAATAATAATGCATTTACATAGGTTTCTGTAAACTTCCTCCTAGATAAATGAGAAAATTATCATATGTCAGTTGGAGGTGCAAGTGATCTGTGGGGGAAACATTGATTCAGAGGCCCTCAGAATATAAACACTTTGAGGAAATAGGACCAAATTTGACTAAAAATATTCAAATTCAGCAAAGTATGTGTATGGTTGCGATATACTTAAGGCCTTCCTGAACAAAGTCTTGGCAACCAATAACAAAAGATACTGATAAATGACTTAGTGCAATTTGTTACATAGGCTGACACTGCATTTTTTTTTTTGTGGAAAAAGTACTCACAGCCAATATTAATCGAAGTACCCCATCCATAAGGGCATACACCTGTAGTCAATATCACTGGTATCTGAGCTAACACCAAAACAAACCAATACAGCTATTTCTAACATTCAGTCTTTCCTCTTCTGAATTGCTCTAAACACTGTATTTATTTAGTTTAGAGGAATATGTTTTGTTCAATAAGTAGTGTCTGGTGTTGAAATGTTTTTCATTCAGTAGAATGAATTTCATTCATTCATTCATTTCATCCATCTCAAAAGAATTTTGAAGCCTTTTCTAAGCAGAGAACTAGATATTTTTAAGTCTCTGAAGGGGTCTGTCTCCATCAACCAATCATTCAAAATGCCACTTTGGGCAAAGCTTGTTTTGAAAATGTTGTTTACAGATGTCAAATAAGAGTAAGCAACTATTGAGGATAGTTGTCAAAATCTAGGAAATTATATAAAACATGTACTTATCTGTACTGCTGTATATGAAGATATGGTTTCATCGTGGTGATTAAGGGCAAATACACTAGAAACTGACAATAACATGTATGCTGAGACAATGCTAAGGAAGCGAATATTTTAAAACACATTTCCAAGAAGATACATACAATCAATGATGGTTACTAGAGGTGCAAAAGTATTCAACTGGTAAACATGAATTTCCCTAAGAAAAGTTGTATTTCTGTTTGTCCATTGATTTATTGTAGATTTGGTTGTTGTTGGGACTTTTAATCAGCAATAGTTAGAAAAATGTAAGGATAAAGGAAAGAGTTTTGGTGATGTTTGTTTCTTGGAAAGATATTTACTGTTTCATGTAAGATATTTACTGTTTTGGAAGATATTTACTGTTGGAAGATATTTACTGTTTTTATGGAAGATATTTACTGTTGCCTACCTGCCTCAAGTGTTTTTAAGTACTTGAAGTAGTAATGGACTCTCAGTAGATTTCACATTTCCTTAGATAGACTTAAATAGTCTTAGATCCATTGTTTTCCCGCTGTCTGTAAGTGAGTCAAAATGTCATGTGTCAAAGGGGTACCTGGAGATCTTCCTCTTTATGTTATAATCAGCACACTTCTATCTTGAGTATCATGACTATCCACAGAACAGAGCTGCTCAATATCCTCCTTGCAAATACTATGATGCACAGAAAAAAAAATAAATTACTTAACTAGATGAATTGCAAAAGCAAATAAGTAGACTGCAGATGGCTGTTACTATAAAACTGGTACATCATAAAATAGTTAGTTACCTCTACTGTCCCAAGTGACATTACAATTTTACCTTGTGTTTCCACTTAGAGTAAGGGCATAGCTAATATGAATAAATATGACATTTCATAGTAAATAATTGCTGTAGGGAAGGTCTCTGTACAGTGATTCATAGATAAGGATAAAATATATAAATGGAGTTATGCAGTTTTAATAAAAAACAGCTGATGTGGGATGTTCCCTCTGTGATGTGATTAATGGAGACACACGGCAGTAAACTTTCAAAGTGGTGCACAGGGACTTAAACTGTGCCACTCTTATTAATGCCAGTGACAGTTGAGCAGCTAGATCACTGTGTACCACTTCAAAATGCAATTTTGCTTCAGTAATGGTTTACATGCTTTTTTGAAATTGTTTAAAGAATTAAGCACTTGAAAGGAAACATTTTATGCAAATTTGGTGCTTCAAACCAGTTGCATATCAATAACTATTTTCCTAAATTCATGTTTTGGTTCTAAAAAACAAAATGTCAAGATTGCTGAACAACATCTTCATGTGAAGTCAGTATAAACTATATTCTCAGCAGAGTTGACACAAAAATAGTATTTCCCTTCCACTAAACTTCTGAGTTTATAAGGAAATATTTGATCTAGATGAGGATGTGGTAAACATAAAGAAACACAGGATGAAGAACATCATGAGACTTCCTCCTCTGTCAACTAGTCTTGCCACACCCTCTCTTATTGCTTTTTCAATGATATGCTTTGGAACATTTCCATTTTGAACGAACCACTTTATGAACATACAAGTGGAAAAAGACAGTTGAATGGTAAGAAACTTTTTTAGTTTCTTTCAAAGTGCATGGATGTATTGATACCAACTGGATGCCAGTTGTTCATGTGGGAGATAACTGGTAACCTGAGCATCCACAGGCCTGTGCTATGCTGCTTCTATCCCTTGGCTGCAGAACAAACATGGCCATCTCCTTGTAAAAGAGAAGGCTGCAGCCAGGTCCTGCTTGGTACCGGTGATTATGCCACCTGCATATCTTCGCCTTTATCTAACAGTGCAGCAACAAGTTCTCAGGTGAGCATTCTTTCTGTTTGACAGTTGAAATGATGAATAAAGTTTTCCTGTATTAAGATATCTTGTAAGAGCTCAAAAGAGCAAAATGTCAAGTAACCTTTCCCATGGGTTTGCCACACCCTTACTGGCAGCCATTAGGACGTATGGGAAGGCTTAGATTGAAAAACATGAGAACGTGGAAGTTGTGTTCCCCCTCACCTTCTTAGCTGGGTGATCTGTCTGCGCTCAACCTCCTGAGGCTATCAGTCTCCAAGGCAGCCACCGCCTGCTTTCTGAGGCTGATTGGTGGTGTTACTATTGCCTTTTAGAAACAATTCCATCCTTGAATGCTCAGTCTGCATTCTGGATACACTTGCAACCATTAATGTCATTCCTTTCTTGATGCATTTGCTCATTCCTGATTTCTAGTTCCTGCTCTGGCTTGGCATTCCTACACTTGTTTATCTTCTGCTTGCTCTGCCTTTAGAGGCCTAATTTTCAGTAAATACAGCCTCCTTCCGCTTTCCTCTCTGTTGATCAGTTCCTGATCCTGCTTGTTCTTTGCAATTTAGAGTTTACCTAATGACCCTGAGCACACGTTTCATCATTTTGCAGGCGGAAGAGAACCAAATCAATTCAACTTTAAAATTTTAAGAGCTGCCCCTTATGCTACCATACTTAGATATTAACATATTACTTATGAATAGTGAGAAACATATTACAAATTCTCACGTGTAAATACTTATGTATCTTAAACATGTTACTATTATGTATCTATGGATCGATCAATCTATCTATCATCTATCTATCTATCTATCTATCTATCTATCTATGTTTTAGCACTGCAAGGTAAATTGAGTGTCAAAAGTGCCCCCAAGAAATGTTGGAAACCTACTCTATGCATGACCAAATACTCATTAAGACTACTTTGAATCACATTTAGAAGAAAACCTGTAGAAGATGATTTTTTAAAAGAACATTTATCTGCATCTGCAGACAAACTTCTCCTGATGGGGGGTATAGAGATGACCTTGGATTGACTAAGAAAATGAATTCTCCACAAATTACATTTGTGGTAATTGTAAATTTTGTAGTTTTAAATTACATTTACAAATAGTGATAACAATTTAATTGTAATATCAAATTAAAGAAATAGAAACTTTCTCTGGGAAAACAAATTAAGCTTGTATGGGGATTACATAACGTAACTATATGAAGAATCAGCAATATTTACTATAATAGCACAGATGAAGCCAGCTCCAGGTGTCTCCTTGACTGTAGCAAGCTCCATTTGGAGCACTGAACTATGAGCTATGAAACTCTTATTAATTTCCTTAATTTCTATTTGGTTATAAAAATAATTTCAACAGAGAAATCTTGAATTAAATAGTTGTCCAGGTGCCAGGACATCTGCCTGTTTCACCTTCAGAGGCTTGCAAAAGAAACACGTCCAATGTAGACATGGCAGCATCTGTCTGATAGCTGTCTGAATATATGCTGGTGTCTGAGACAGTGTTTGGTTGAATCAAATTATCCATAAGTTTGGAACAATAATATCAAACACTCCAGTGAGATCTAGATAGTAAAACAGAAGGAAAGGAGGATTTTGGCAGGGTGTTGGAGCATCTGTGGTGCGTGGGAGACAGCAGCTAGTCACCAGAGCATGCTGAACATTTCTGAGTGGAAGGACACAACCAGTACAACTTCTGATGACCTATTTCTGTCTCTGACTTTTTTACATTTACCATATCAAAGTTAAAGACAGAGGAATAAGGGAGAAGGTTGTATGGATTATAAAGCTCAAAGAAGTGTGATCTACTTGCACAAATTTGAAGTTAATACATAGAGAAGTCTTGTCCTGCTGCCAGGTTAATTTAGTTATTTCTCACTTGTTTAGCTGATTTCTTATTCAAATTATAATTTTCACTATTTTGTTCACCTTTTTAATCTGTTTAGTTCAATAGTCTTCTTGCCTTTTGTCTCTGAATGTTTAATTCTTGCATTTTTTCCCAGGATCTATTTTCCAGGATTGTGATAAGATTACTTGAGTAATCATTAAATGCATATAGAACAGATGAAATGCAGATGTAGCATAATCAAATGAATCATGTACTGACCATTACGCCACCAAAATAGTAAAATGATGAATGCAGACCATATAGATTTCATATTTGTGTATTATACATGATAAGTAATATTAGTAATGCATTTTCATACTGATAAATTGACCATTTCTTCATATTACTAATAAAAAGCCCACTCAAGGACAAAATCACTATTCCTTAACATTCATGAAGTAGCTGGTTTCAGAAAGATCAGACAAGCTATTAGCCAACATATTAGCAGATCCTCCAAGGTAGTCTGATTAACATAGTGCTGTTATTGGAAAAATGAACTCTATTTTTCATGAGTGACAAGTTGCATGCTTCACTAGGAAAATTTAAAATATTTTGTGAAGGATCAAGAGTTTTTCACAACAATAAAAATATTTATTTTATACATTTAACATAAAAGTAAGCTCAATTATCGAATTCATTGACCAATGAAGACACTACTATCTTATGACAACAATTTCCAATATGAAGCAACCAAGTACATGCTAGCATTTTATTGATCAGTATATTTGTGAAACAAAAGTCCAAAGGCTTTTGTAAACATGTAAGTTTTGTATGTGTTCAGTGGTGTGAAAAAGTAAATCAAGTATTCCCACTGTTGTCATGTGCTTGGTTCTTCATAATATACCTGTTTTTTCCCACTTACTTTGTAAATGGAAAGGCTATGCATTCCATTTAATCATATTACTATTGGAGCCAAATAAGTATTAAAAAATAAATTCTTTTGCATTATTTCAGGAACTTTTGTGTGCAACCAAATATGCAAATATAATGTTATTTGCCAAAACATTTTTTAGAATGTTGTCATGGTTTGGGCTGGTGTGGCAACTGAAACAATTCTCTCCCTCATCTCTGTCACCAAGGAGGGGAGGGAGAGAAAGAAAAAGAATTATGAGTTTAGAACAAAACTAAACTACTTTAATAAAAATATTAATAAAATAATACAAGGAAAATAATGATATATATACAATAAATACAAAACCATGTCAAGCTTCCAGGATGATGATCATATCACTGGCAAGCACTGAGAAAAGCCCAGACTGGACTCAGTGATGGGCAGGAACTGGATTCTGCATCTAGATTCAGGAATGCACTGATCACAATCAAAGGCAGATGAATAGAGTTGCCCTTGGACACCAACCACTGAAGAAAGAGGTGTGAGCCTTTTATCCCTCAGCTTTTATACCAAGCATGAGGCAGATGGAATGGAATACTCTGGTGGTCAGTTTTGGGTCACCTGTCCCCTCCACTCCTCCCCACAGGTGTGACACCTCTACGCTTTTCTGCTTCTGAGCCTCCAATATGGCACACAACAAAGTTAGCTGACCTTGGTTGTTATAGCAAAAAATAAAAGCAAAGGCCTCTCTGCATACCATTCCTTAACGTAACTAAACAGGTCTTATCAATTTGAATGTGACCAGTGTCTTCACAATATACTGTTAATTTCAGAGAGTTCAGTTAGTTAGGACAGGCTTAACTCAAAAGTAAAATTACTGAACAGAAAATTGGTTCTGTTTTGCCTCAAATCAGGACAGATGTTTACTGGTGCCCTTTGGAGCAAATTTAGCTCTTTTGTCAAGCCTAGGGGAGATGTTACCTTAAACAACCAAAGCTTATATTAGGATAGAGTAGATTCCAAAATTTATGGCATCTGATCTTTCATAGCATTCCATGGCTTTGTTTCTATTCACCCCTGTGTAAAACAACAGTAATTCTACGGTTCTGTGAACAATTTAATTGTTCATAAGGACAACTCAACTCAACATGAAACCATCAAGGACAGAAATATAGCTCAAATAAGATGAATTGTAGTATATAGTATTTCTGCAGAATAGTATTTCCAGTATCTAATGTATTCAATTAACATCAGAGGTGAGAAAAATCTAATGAGCATACCTTTTTTCAACTGTGCTTATAAATCACTGAAAATGAGAAAAAGAATTACATGTCAAGAGTGAATTGGTGATATGCTACCTGGTACGGAATTAGTTTAATTTGCAGATCATCTGAAATTATTCTAAATATTAAGGACAATATTGTTCATCTTGAAATGAACAATAATGTATTTAGATATTGTTGACACATCATTGAGTAATATGCCATGTTGTGAATTATTAATATCAACTAAAAAAAAAAAATTAGTAATGAAAGTCCTAACATCTTTACTGGATCACTGAGATTTTTGAAACTGGTGCAAACTATTCTATTATGGAGGTTAATATGAATATTATTAAAAGAAGCCATTGAAACTGATTCTGCTCTTCCATTAAGCAGTTCCATATTGTCATTAGACTAATATTTTTAATATACATATGTTGAAACCACTTCAGACCTGTATTACATTTTCAGATAGAAGTAAAATATAAATTGAAAACTATTTCAATTTCCAAGCTACAAATCCAGAAATTTTTGGGTTTGAGAAAAAAATAACAACATTTTAATTATTGAAAGAACATTGTGGAAAACTGAAACAATAACCCTGAATCATAAGTAAAAGCTCGACAACTGCAATTTCCATATACTTGTTTCATCAAAAGTTAGTATTTTCTGTATTATAGTATCCTTTCCACCATAATAGATTGTAGTTCCCATTGCTATTTGCTAATAAAATAGAATAGAAAAGTAATAGTTTGGTTTCTTAGGTATCACAATAACAGTGAAGCAAATTAATAATTTTTATTAGTTCTTATCACTATGAAATATTGAAGCAAAACATAAATGTAGTGGGTTGAAATTGAAGAAAATATTTCTTGATGACAGAAGAAGTCTGCAAGTATCCAGTTTATACATGGATAATGTCATCTGGAATGTTGTTCTTTGTGAATTTTGCACAATGACACTTGTAGTACAGCTTGTGGGTATCAGAGTTCAGGTTGATAACAGCATAATAGCAAGATATGTCGCCAGGCATGGGAATAACTTTAACACAGTTCAGCAGGGCGCGAGGCAGTTCTCTGAACTTAAGCTGAGCTAAATCCTAGTGAAAGCAGGGTGCCCTCAGCAAGACTCTAGTTAAAGTTTTGGTTCCCCCCCCCACCCCCGCCCCATGGCTGTCTGATTCAAGGCTACCCAGTTGCACCACATCAGAGCAGTCGTTGAACCCACACAGCTAAATCCTGAGGTTTGGGAGGTCTAGAGAGTTGCTCTCAGGTTCCTGAGAGCAGTCACTTTGGATGTACTAGATGTTAATTTAAAATTGGTCAAACTTATCGTGTGACTAAGTACTTGTAAAAATTAGGAAATCTGAGGTTTTATCGACAAGTGAATTCTATTTAATAAATTCAAGGGAGAGATTAAAACATAACAATCTATATATCTGTCCAGCTTGCTTTGCTTTCTCTCTTTTGACAGCATAAGCAATGTGAATTAATTGTGTAGGCACAGCTGGGTTCAGCTAACTGTGTTTACCAATTAAACATCATACAAAAGCCCTACTTGTGTTCTAATTCCATGCCTCAATTAGATGGATGTGCCAGAGTAAATCCCAGAATCTTCACAAGAAAAATCTCTTAGTACAGTTTTGATTTCTTTCCTTCTTTTTTTTTTTTTTTCAATAAGTTCTCTAAGTGTAAGGAAAAACACTTTAAAAAAAAGCAGGTGATGACACATTCTCAAGGAAATGAAAAAAGTTGCCCCATCTAGATACAAATTCATTGTTCTCTCAGCATTTTCAGTTACAGGATATTGGGATTTGTTGGAGGTTTTTTGGCATATGTATAAAAGTTACTTCAGACATTTCTTCCCCATTTATTTGCATTAAATTAAATTACTTTTACTGCAATCAATTTATGTATTGGTGTGTCTACAGTAGCAAGTAACTTAGTTCCCTGGTTCACTACTAGTTCATAAAAAATCATGACACACAAAGCTACTTTGCAACGGGAAACACAGCACATTCAAAGTGATCATTGCAATATATGCTTCAAAAGTGTCCTCCTGGTCTGAACTAGAGGATTAACATAGACACATATATTTATTTTGTTTCTGAGATGCCTTTTGGAGAAGGCAATGAACTATCTGTGTTTGAGGCAACTAAAGGTAAGGTCTGAAACAATTTGCTATGGTTATTTCCTAACAGCAGTAAGAGTGAGGCTGAAACGGAGACTGCACTTTTTTCTGTCCTACCAAATTCTTGAATGTTATCCTATGAACCTTGCAATGTTCAACACTTCCTTATTTTCTTATGCAGTGCCCCAGAACAGGAATTGTATATAATCTTTAATGACATGCTGCAAAAAAACAAACTTTGGCATATAACCAAAACTGTATTTCGGAATTTTAGCACTGATATCCCTTTCTTTGAAATTAAATTGGTTTTTAACAAATCACCTTTAATGTGGGAGCTTACATACCCTTAAATTCTAACTGAAGGTCAGTGATATCCACAGGGGGATATATTTAAATGCTTCAGCAATGTCACAAGTGTACATCTGACTGTACAAATGCATAGCTTTTTAACATGTTGTGGATTCTCCTTGTAATTGACGAGTAGCTACCATATTTCTCATATCATTATTGATGATTTTTAATATTCTAATACCAACAACAGTGTGTATTAACTATCTCAATGTAAAGAATTATCAAAATAAGACAAAAATCATGTATATTTTTCATGCAGTTCAAAGACATTTATCAACTTGGTTATATGTGCAGTTTGTTTGTTCTAAAAACCTTTGAGGTAGCAATTAAAAAGTAAAGTAAAACACACTGGCACAAAATATTCTGGATTACATAGTGTGACATGTTGCTGCAGGAGGCTGTGGAAGCCAAGACTGTACTGAGATTCTAAAAGGAACTGGATGTTTATGTGGATAAAAGAATATCCAGATTTATGATGTTACTGTTGAAAAAAACTTGGAGGTGATCTGATAGTCCAGATTTAACCAATTCATAGTCATTAGACAAAATCTAATCATACGTATCAGATGCTGTTTATTCATTTTATTTTTGTGGAAAGGTTACTGTTTCCTCCAACCATGCTATATTAATTACCATTGAAGACAGGATGCAGGACCAAGAGTAAATTCCAAGTCTGCCTCTTACTGAGTAATTAAAAACAAAAAATCAACTCAAAAAAAATTATTACACCATTGCTATCTCTGCTATTGCTTCCATGTGGTGTACAATTGTGAAGAAGATAACTCACTGGCAAAAAACCATCCTTCTGTTATGCAGATATACTCTGAGATGGGATAGAAGTTATTATAGCTATAACATTAAAGACTACATTCTCTGATACTTCCATCTGTGCTATAATTGGTCAAGGTTAAAGTGATGGCAATGGTAAGGAAAACTGTAATTTAAAGACTTTGTTTCTTTGATGGATATTGCTCATAGATACATACTGTCCTTCTTTTTTGGACTGTTCAGTGGACTGTGCAGCGCCTTCAAGGCGCTGCAGAGGGATCTCGGTGTTCAGTTTGGTTTTATCATCAGCAAAATCCTTTCAACAAACAATGAACACTGCAGTACTCATTGCCAGTGGCACACAACAAAGTCTATTTTTGTTATAGCCTGAGGAGCCTTTCCAAGGCAGATCAGCGTTCATTGTTTTCTTTTCTGTAATTTGTTCTGTCATGCTGTTTCATTCAGTTATATGACAATTCCGTCTCTTGACGTGACTGATGGAACTGAGTGTGATGTTTCACATCACGCACTGTAACAGCTGACGAAAAGAGAGTTTGCATTGATTTCAAATATTTCAAGCTTCCAGGCATAGACTTCAGAAGAAGAAAAACACATTCCCCCCATTTACAAGCTTTGTAAAATACTTTCTGGTTAAAGGTGCCTGTTAACAACAATATTTTGAATAGCAAGAATAATCAGAGGTAGTCAGGGAATTTCTCATACTAATTTCAGTTCATTGATTAGCTTAATAAAGAGACTGTGAGGTGATATGCCTTTATAGCAATGCTACACTCAAAAGACAAGTTTCTGGGGACACCTTTTCTTTTGTGGAAATTAGACAAATTATGGCAGAGCAGTTGCTTTTATTGCAGGTCAGTCCTCAGTGGGATTTTAAAATGTCAGCAATACAGAAACAAATACAAGTTACAAAATTATTTTCTTTAGTAGCTCATTTCCTTACACAAGATTGGTATAACTATGAGCCTAATGCAACTCTGAGGTTAAAGACAAGAAAAATATACAGAAATTTCTCAAAGAGAGGAATAATTATTTTTCCCTCATTTGTCAGTGCTGCCTTTAGAAAATTATTTTACTTAACAGCAATGTGAAAACACTGATATTAATTTTTTTTCCCTTCCTGCCATAAATTTCAGTTTTTAACACTTCCATCTTTATCTTTCTAGTTTTCCATGAAGGAGGTAATAACTTAGATGTTTACATTTTGTGATTTTATTTTATCATCACTGTCTTTAGTCTCTGGGTAATAATATATTTTCCCTGTAAAGTGGAACACACCTAAAAAACCTATAATGCCAAGGACAATCTGTGGAGAGAAAGGGGGGGAAGATACTTTATTAATAGCTTTATTTGTGAAAAGTTATACGGTCTGAAACTTACTGTCCCATAGTATGAAAATTAAAAAAAAATACGGAAAAGCACCGTCCTACACACAGCATAAACAAGACTTGGGGTGTATTAATTATGTTTACTTCTATGCATATGCAGAGTAATAAGCATACCTTTGCCAAACGTGGCACTTAAAGACATCATGGACAGGCTGAAGAGAGAGGGACCTGTTGTATAGAATGTGGAAATGATTTGCTGAGGGAGGAACACAGTATCCTGGTGATCATAATCTGTGTAAGCTCCTCCAAAAACCCTGCACAATGCAAATTACATTCAGTCAGTGTGTGTTGTAACAGATTTGGATGATGAAATTATATACTATATGACATTATAACCTTGACCAGATCATATGAGGGAGCATGGCTACATGCTGCATATTGAAAGTGGGATAATTCATTCAAATTACCTGCATTGCAGCTGAGCAACTGTTAAACTCCTCTAAAATCCTCCAGCATGTAATGCTGCCTCCCAGCCATGTAGAAAGCCAGTTGTCACAGGATCATATAATTCATTTCTCATGCAGTACGCTGGAGACAGACAATTACTGTCAGTGCTCAGTACTGCAGTTTCTATCATCTTCCAGAACAAAAGATACAGGTTTGGGGGCTGGGGTTTGGGTTGGGTATTTTTCTTTTTTTCTTTTTTTTTTTTTTTTACCCTCTAGGGGAAGAAAACAGTGAGACCTTTGTCAGCTATTTTGGCCATGAACCTTAAAGAACTCACTCAATTTAACAGCCTTAATATCTTTGCAGCGCTATAAATAAGGATCTGTTTTCCCAAGGTAGGCAGCATTTCAGGAGCAGATACAAAAGAGTAAAGAAAAAAGAGAGAAATCAAACAATGATAGTTCAAATTGGGCAATCACCAGCCTAACCCTTTTGACATTGAGGCTGGCAGCTTGCTATAAATTATCATTCCATTGAAGAGGAGAATTATATTTGATATGCACCAAGGTAATTTAGAGAGAAATTACATGGCATCTTTCTAGCAACATGGGTGACCTTATTTTGCCAGGTTATTGAAACTTGAAGGGGCCAGACTTGGAGTGCTAACTGCTAGCAGTTGTTCCTCTGAATTAATTGATGCTTCAGAATTAAATTCATGGGGCAAGTAGCTGTATAAGTCTTTTGTGTTTCTTTTCCTGCTACCTGCTTTTTCTGCAAACTGAAATCCATTGTATTTTCTTTACAGAAAAATAAATGTCCTTCACAACCTCTCCCATTCCTGCAATGCTTTACACCCCAGTGCAGCATAAGGGTTGATGTGTTACGCTTGTTCATTTTCATGTCCATATTTCAACCTCCCTCCCATGAAGTTCATTTCTGGCTTTCCAGTAGTGCTGCCCCTTAGAGCAGCAGAGTTTCTCAGTATTGCTGCAGGCTTCCTAACATTACAGCCCTGCAAATGTCAAATGGTGTTCCAGTGAAGCCTGCTGGCTCAGTGGTATTTGTTTGCTTGAATCTTCCCCCTCTAGGCTCTTTCTAGCTTTCTCTTCTTCTTCCCTCCTTCCTCAAGAGCTTGGTGCTTGGCATATTACCCAATTGCATTAGTCATGCCAAAAACAGAACCATGTATCCTGAATTGAGCTTGTTCCACAAGCTACCCAAGAGCTCTTATGAGGCCAACAGACCATACAGCATTGATAATTTTGCTAGAAATACACTGTTAGTGGATAAAGAAGCAGTAATTGTCTATTTCAAATGCTCTTTGAGGGCTTGTAATAGTCAAAACTGCAAAGTTCATTTGATATAACCAGGAAATAAGGTTATTTTTAAAATGTGTTTAATTCTATGGACTTCAAACAAATTTTGGTAATCCAGAACCTTGTATTTTAAGATGCAAGCCTATTTCTACTTAGCTGTCAACATACTTATCAGTCCTCAGGAGAGACCCTCCAGCTTTTATACTATATTTGCCTGTATTAAAACTAGTTAGAAATCAGAAAAAAAAAATAAAAAAATCAGGATCCTGGTATCCATAACCAAAAAACCCCAACAACTTAATTTTGTCAATAAATGCTTTCTGGTATTTTCCCTCCATATTACTCCCTCTAAATAGGAGTCGCAAAGAGATGGACAGCTTCATGGAGATGTCTGATTTATAATCTTGCATTGACCTCCACTGAGCTTCCATAACATTTATAAATGAAGTGGAAATAATTCCACAAGCTTAAAAACCATTTTCACAAAACAGTGGGAATTGGGTTGGGGAAGAGGGATGGAAAAAGAAAGGTAGGCCAAGGAGATGTGCCCATTTGGGCACACTCTATTTAAAATTCTATAAAAGGTATTAACATCATAATTTTAACCTCTACACTTGCAAAAAAGAAAGAAAAATTCATTATTTTTATTTTTGGGTGTGAAATTTTAGATAGTGGAAAAGGATACAGAGGATGTTATGGAAAGAACAAAAGAATAGAGGATGTAGGACGTTGTTAGAGTCAGTAAAGATGCCATTGGAGCACCATAGCAATGAACAAAACTGCTTGTGTGAATTAACCACACTAGCAAAAGCCTTGAGGCTCATGCTGTAGAAGACCTAGAAATGTCAGGGCTGATACTAATTTTGATTCTAAAAATATCTTCTAGCTTTATTCCAGTTGGAATAAAATATATTTGCAAGTATAAGCCAATGTGCAGCAATTTTTAAGCTTTTATTTTTGTCTGTTTAAGAACCTGCATCTCCTCTGTACAGGATCCTGTGACCTGTGTCCTCATAATAATCTGTGCATGTCACAGTGAGTGATGCAACTAGCACATGTCATCCGACATTTTTCTTTCACCCTCTCCCAAGAGAGTAATTTTCACTAGATTTAAAATTTGGTACCTTGACTTGGAGTACTGCAGCTTTGGGCATGTTCTAAAAAGGCTCTGACTCATCTGAAAACAGAAAAAAATGGCTACAAAATCAGAGGTCTCTGACTGGAATGAGTCACTCCCATGTTGTGAGTTGGAGCAAAATTTCTGCTAGTACACAAGGCACAAAGCTGAGGGCTAATAACAATTAATGCTGACTATCCCACATAGGCTATGAGAAAAATAATATTTATGTAGTCCATTTAGAGGTTGATGAAATTGCCAGATTTTTGTGGCAATTATTTATCAAAAATAAAAAAAAAAAAAGTGTTTTGTTCTATCTGTCTTTAAGCCATAAAAAGCAATGCAAAAAGAGTCACACAACTAAATACCAACCTAACTTTTTGAGTAAAGTAACTCTTTGAGCATCAGTCACAACTCTCCAGTGGCACTGAAAGCTTTCTGAGAATGTACTAGCAAGAAAACAAGGATATTCATGCTAGAACTATATGGAACATTTTCATCAAAGTATACATTTCACCAAAATCTGAAACATTGCAAAGGTGTATTGATTTTTCTGACCTTTTCAACAGGAGTTATTTCAGATATAAGATAGAATCTATATCAATTTCAGAAAGAGAAGAAACATACAGACACAGGCACACAGACTCACAGACAAAACACTGACCTTTTCAGTCCGAAAATAGACTTTTTTTTACACAAGACTATTTTGTATATAAAAGAAAAAGAAGAAAATAATAATACAAAAGAAACTATAAGAGCATGTTAGCATTAATAATAATAGTAATAAATAATAGAAATGAAAAGAGACAAAAAGAAGTCAAAATAAATGAGGCAAGGCAGGGTAGGGCATGGCAAGGCAAGGTGAGGCAATTTGGCAAAAATATCCAAACAATATTATTCAGTCATCTTTATTACCTCTTTTTGGTTTCATATTTTTGACAAAGATCTTCACTGCCTTTTTCAACTATTGAACAGTGATGATCAGCTTTACATCCCCATGAAAAGCAATCAGTCATAACTAAATTACTGCTCAGATGCTCTTATGTGACTTGCTGTGGTACCTGGATGTCTTAGTGACTTGAAGCTAGAGTTCTCGAAAACCTAGTGAAAGGCAACAAGGAGACACTTTTTTTAATCTGTGGCATAATAAACAGTAAAAAGATAAATTTAAAATCCTATCTGTATCTTTGGCTGTACTGCTTACAATAATATTTTGACTTATTTTGTAACTCCCAGTAAATTATAGAATTTGTGCAATGCTTTTAAAGTTCAGTTGATTCCAGTTGATTATATCTTCATGGCCATTTCTGAAAAACAGAGTTTACAAAAGAAGCTACAAAGCAACACAATGTTTAGGCTGACCTGTGGAGCTGACAGCGGACACTAAGAACTGTATTTCATGTGTGTTCACTCTGTCAGATGCAGCTGTGTTAAATAGCTCAGGGTTAGGTTTGGGGGGAGCTGGCAGGACTGTGGCTGTAGTATAAGAACCAAGGATCCTATTCTTAGATGGTTTGAGTTCTGTGGTTGCCTCCCAACCTCACTCTCCAGAGTTGCTAGTCTAAAGGAAGAATTTCTAAGCAATAGTCTAAAGAAAAATTTCTCATATGTCCCAAGAGATCCAGGGACGCTATGGTCTTGTGATAACTCCAATGAATTCTTTGATAATGTCACAAAGGTTTTCCTTCTATGGTGAAAGCAGCAAGGTAAAAGGAGTATTATGAATATAAAACTAGATGATCTCTATGGTCCCTTCCAACTCTAAAAATTCAGTGAAAATCAGTGAAAATACTAAGATTTCACATATCTATATATGTAGCTCCTTACACTATATAATGTAAGCAAGTAACACAATTTAGAATATAGTACCTGGCTTCTGTGCTGGAGCTACATATGGGGCAGTTCACACAGATAGCAGCTTTTGCTTAGCAAAGATAAAATGTTAAATATCTCAAAAAGTTACGTGAATTACCTTCTACAGATCCTGTACTGTATGGAAAGCTTATTTGCTAGTATATTATAAGTAAATTAATGACTTAAACAGGCTATAAAATGAAGTTTATTTAAAAAAATAAATGCAGTTTAAAAAAATAAAATAAAATGCAGTTTAAAAAAAATAAATTAAATTAATATTTTCTTAGCTTGTTCCAAATTACAAAGAGCGAGAACTTGAGCTTGTATCATCTTCTACATGCTCACAAGGAAGAGAATGAGGAGGAAATAACTTTAAAATAATTGTGATTTGGGATTAGGACCTTTCCTTCTCAGACTTACAGAATTACTTTTGAAAACAGGAGGAATTAGAGGTCCGTGAGAAGTTACAGGACTATAACCTCATTATGAGGTTATTATCATGCAACTGTGGCGGGATAGTTCAAATGATTGGCATACTGCCATGAATGGATATAGTCTCTTTGGGAAGGATAGGCTGAGATGGTGAGGAGGGGGATTTACCCCTGAGGGGGATTTTTGTGAGACATCAGTGGGGATGTGTGGTGCTGTGGCTTGGGATGGGTGATGAGCCACGTAAGAGCTCGTGGATCAAGACTGGTTGTCAGACCAACATGGGCAAAATTGGCCTAGTGTCTGCTATCGACCTACCAGTCAGGAGGAAGAAGTAGATGAAGACTTCTTCAGCAACTAGAAGAAATCCCATTTCTGCATGCCCTGGTCTTCATGAGGGACTTTAACTTTCCCATATCTGCTAGAATGACAGCATAGCAGAATCACAGAATCATAGAAATGTATAGGTTGGGCATTTTCAGATCATTGAGTCCAACCATCAATCATCAGAATGGCACAAGTAAGTCAGGAAATTTCTGGAGTTCACTGATGTCAGCTTCCTGGCAGAGGTGACTGAGGAGCTGAGGAGATGAACCACTCTGCTGGACCTAATACTTACAAACACAGAAGAACAGGGTTCGGTCTTGGCTGTGGTGACAATGAAACAGTGGAGTTCAGGATCCTGAGAAGAGGCCAAAAAGCATAAAAAAATTACCAGGAGGACAGAATTTCCCATGAGACAGCTCTGGAGAGTCACTCTTCCCACTAATATGATTGTTTCTTCTCATCAAGAGAATCAGGCATTTCCCTTTACCTAAGAGCAACAACATGCAAATGGTCTTTTGTTTACATAATTCTCCTCATTCTCAATGTATTTTAATTAAGTATTTAATACATTGTAGCAGAATTCACCTTCAAAATGTTTCATGAATCTATTGGTTCCTCAATAGAAACCACATGCCATACTTGGTACAGAATGGAATTAGTTTCTAGGTTACATGTGACATAGAGTGTCTCATAAACTGTACTACTTGACACAGAATTTTCACTTCCAATTCTAAAATCTTTATATTAAGTAATGCAGATGAAGGACAGAAAGAGATAAGCAACATTTAGTTCATATTTATCAGTTCATATTGGGATAATGAATTTATTTTAAAAATTTATGTCTGATATAATTCTGATGTCATCAATGAAGGTCTTCTACATTAGACGTTTCATATTGAAGGCCTAAGTGGCAGCAAAGATCATAGAGTCATAGAATGGTTTGGGCTGGAAGGGATCTTAAAGATCATCAAGTACCAACCTCCTGCCATGGGCAGGGACACCTCCCACTAGACCAGGTTGCTCAAAGCCCCATCCAGCCTGGTCTTGAACACCTCCAGGGATGAGGCATCCACAGCTTCTCTGGGTAACCTGTTCCAGTGTCTCACCACCCTCATAGATAAAAATTTCTTCCTAATATATGATCTAAATATTCCCTCTTTGAGTTTAAAACCATTATTAATCATCCTATCACTACATTCCCTCATAAAGAGTACCTCCCCATCTCTTCTGTAGGCCCCCTTTAGGCACCAGAAGGCTACTATAAGGCCGCTATATTCACTTCTAGTGGGAACTCATGGAGATGAAATACAGCAGTATATATGCAAAGCTTTTCACCTCATCTCTTAGAAATTATTTGAAAAATCAGAAATCTATTAATATCAGACACTTGGATACTAATGGACAACAGAAAAGTTATTGTAATTTTTGAGACATCCATAAAATTAGGTATAGATGATAAATATCAACATTAAAAATAAATATGAGATATTTTGTTATTAATGAGACTGATTTCTCAAGTACATTGAAAATAATCAAGTCTATAGATAAATTATCTGCTCTCAGAAAATATATCTGAACAATAGTGCAGTATTTTCACTTGTAAATTCTATTGACAATAAGTAAAATATTCTTCTGATATTCTTTATTGATTTTAGCCATTGATATAATGGAAACTATTTCCATAGAATAGGTTAATGGTGTGTTACTACAGAAACAACAGTACTAATCCAGGAGTAACCAACTGTCTTCTTTCAAGCAGCTTAAATATAGTATGTCAGATGTCTTCACTTTATTGAAGTTGTCAGAACTGAAAAAAAGGATCTTCCAAGTTATCTTAGCTGTATCCCATGATTTTTACCTTTCAGTTTCCATTTCTTGAAGCATACAAACTATTAATTAAGCTCTCAATCCGAAGACATGAAAAAATTTTAATTCAAAATCTGTGTGTATTTGTACTATCTATCAATGTATTCTGTTTCATTTGTGTGTGTATTAGCAAACTTTATTTATGTCTTGTGCAGTAGCTAATGAGCAAGAAATGCAGGATAAACAAAAGCTAATAAAATGTCTGTATCACATCATCCTTCCTCCTTTATATTCCATATTTTGTACAGGAAAAGGATAATGCAATCTGTTAAATTGTTTAACCTGTGGAAAGTATTTATATAAGACAGGGTGAGAAAAATATTTCTTCTTCTTAAGGAAGAAATATACTAGATTTCCTTAACATGAATATGTCACAGATTCAAAGACTTGAGGTATTCAGCTCATTTATGGAAGAAATTAATCTATTAAAAAGAGAGAGATCTATATGGCCTGAAGCTGATTACTCATAAGTGTCATTGTAAAGATTGAGGTTGACATTTTCATATTAGGTTCATGTCTTACATCAGCATTTTATTTCTGTCTGAATAGAGGAAGTATCCCTCTGTGTATGAAGGGGGAAAAAAGAAGCAAAGTGTCCAAGGAGAATCAGGAGAAGATGGCATTTAGGGTGCAGCATGTGAGTGTTTTCAACTGGAGAGTTAAGACAGGAGAGCACAGAGTGCAGTAAAAGCTGCATAGTTTATATGCAACTCTATAAATAGAGTTGAATGAAGCTGCAAGCTAAGATAGCATGAAAGAGGCTGAAAGGAAGCAAAGCAGAAAGTTAGCAGGATTCAGGGAATAGGTGTAGGCCTTTGACAAGAGTAAAAATTAAAGTGGGCATATGAAGTACACACAGCTATGTGAGGCTCTGCAGTCTTCACACTTCCCTCAGCAACCAGGACACAACTTTTGTTTCCTTTGTGCAGGCTCTTATAACATCAAAGCGAGGGTCCGACCTCAGCCTGAGTAGAGAACACTTCAGCCCCGTGGTATTTAGTTCTCTCATCACTATCTGAATGTAAAATAACTATGCCTGCATTCCTTATATTCCTTCTCTCTTCCTGCATGTATAACTTCTTATCAGGATTATTTGAAATAAAAAAATGTAAATATTATAAATAAGGCCCTCAAAGTATTATTACACATGAATTGTTACCACTTCTGATACTACTGCAGCATATTTTATTTTCTTTCTGTAATTTGCAGTTAGTTGACAGCTACCTGAAGGAAAAATATTTCTTGATGTGCTATATTTAGACATTGAAACTAGCAATATTTTCTATTCCTTCTGTCTCAGATATTTTTAGCTTTCTACAACTACTTAAATAGTGTGATAAATTTCACAGAGAATGTGTATATGCTATGCATCTGACAACGAGTAACTGCTTAATAACTTTCCCTTGATTTATTTCAACTGAGATGAAGTTTCAGTGACTTCGAAACTTTCTCATTAGGAAAAAAAAGATTAATACATGATTTTGCAGTCACTAAAAATGATGAGTCTTTTTCACAGTTCGTAAAATATCTTCATTTAGTCTTTAGCACTAGTTATTTAGTTTATTAATTATTCATCATCTGTGTTTATCATTAATTTTAACTTATTAGAAATGAGAGTGACAGTGCAGGAAATGAGGGATGAGTAGGTGAGTGGAACAGAGCTTAACTGTGTCTCTTAACACTATCATGTAATCACAGGATTTGAAATATTTCAAGAGACGAAAGGGAATCATTCCCCCCCTTCCTTCCTGTATTCCAGAAGTTCTTACTTGTAAAGGAAATGACATTCAATATGAAAATAAATAAAAGAAAAAAACAAAACTAGAGGTAAACTAAAAGTGAAGACTCCTGTCTTTTTCCTCCCACAAAAAGAAAAGAAAACAAAAAATAAAATCCACAAACATAACAAAAAAACAATGAAAAATATCAATCTTTCAAACCACAAAACAGTAATATGTAACAATCCTTTTTTAAAGATTAGGAGCGGAGCAACTATGTGCAATGAGCGAGTTTGCAATGTCTCTTTCATACTGTGGCTTTGCAGTCTGGCTCAGAAACACCCATCATATTTGAGAAGTCATGGCAGTCCAGTAAAGTTCCCACTTACTGGAAAAAGGGAAATAAAATCCACATTTTTATAAAGGAAAAAGACCTCGAGAACTACTAGACAATCAGTCTCACCACTGTGTTCGGCAAGATTGTAGAGCAGATCATCCTGGAAACTCTGTTCAGGAACATGGAAAATAAGAAGGTGATTGGTGACAGCCAACATGGCTTCACCAAAGGCAAATCATGCCTAATAAATTTGGTGGCCTTATATGGTGGCATTACAGCATTGGTGGGTAAGGGAAGAGCAACTGATGTCATCTACCTGGACTTGTGCAAGGAATTTGGCACTGCCTCAGATGAGGTCCTTGTCTCTATATTGGAGAGACATGGATTTGGTAGATGGACCACTCAGTAGACAAGGAATTGGCTGGATGGCCACACTCAAAGAGTTTCAGTCAAAGGCTCAATGCTCAAGTGAAAGCCAATGATGAGTGGTGTTCCACTAGGACCAGTGCCACTTAACATTGTCAGAGACATGGACAGTGGGATTGAGTGTACCCTCAACAAGTTTACTGACAACACCAAGTTGTATGGAACAGTTGACACACTGGAGGGAAGGGATGCCATCCAAAGGCAAAATAGGCCTGTGCAAACCTCACAAAGTTCAGAGGCCAAGTGCAAGGTCCTGCAGATGGGTCAGGGCAATCCCAAGCACAAATACAGGCTGGGCAGAGAGTGGATTTGGAATTGCCCTGAGGAGAAGGATTTGGGTTTGTTCGTGGATGAGAAGTCCAACATGACCAGGCAATGTGTGCTTGCAGCACAGAAGACCAATGGCATTCTGGGCTGCACAAAAGAAGTGTGACCATCTGTCATGTAGTGATTAACTTGCAAGAGAGCAGAAGTGATTTATTTATTAATATTAAACCATGATTTAACAAAGTTGGTAGTGAATGTGACTGTTTTACCAGACTTGATGGCAAGGTATGCTTGGTTATTTTCTGCATAGAGGACAGGGTCAGACAAGCTGTCAGGGCGACCCTCTTTTTGTGTCACAAGGTTCAGAAAGGACCCACTTGCTTTCTAAACTCCTTCTCAGAGACGAGTCTAGGTGTGGCTGGATCCAGTCCTAGTCCCAGACTTGGTCAACAGTTTATGTCTAAAGGATTATATAAGTGCAATAATCTTTTATAACACTTAGCTAAGATTTGAAAGTTTAGCATGCTATTAGTAACTTATCGAAGATCTGTTGTGGCAACAAATCTCTAAACTTCAAGGAGTAACCTTAAGAAGAGACACCTAAGGAGATCCTGGCATGCAGCCCATTGCCATGCAGAAGAGCTCAAAGGTCTCTTGGGCTGTCCAATATTTATAGAGTAAGATAATTGACCTATAGTCATATTTGCATAGCAAAAAAATATCTAGTTCCCCATTCCAGGCAATTTTGACTATGTTGCCAGCCACTTCCCAAAGTCCAGGTGCAACTCATTGCAAGTCCCACTGATGGTTATGGCTTGAGCAGAAGCCGGATAGGGTGAGGAGGGGAAGAAGGGGTAGAGCACACTGCCACATCAGGAGATCAAGGGAGGTGATTCTACCCATCTACTCTGCTCTCATGAAATCTCACCCAGAGTACTGAGTGCTCCCAACATAAGAAGGACATAGACCTCTTAGAAAGGGTCCAGTGGATAGCCACGAAGATGATCGGAGGGCTGGAGCACCTCTCCCTGTGAAGACAGGCTGGGATTTGTTCAACCTGGAGAAGAAAAGGCTCTGGGGAGGCCTTATAACAGCCTTCCAGTACCTGAGAGGAGCGACGTTTTATCAGGGAGTGTAGCGATAAGATGAGGGATAATGGCTTTATATTGAAAGAGAGGAGATTTAGATTAGACACTAGAAACAAATTCTTATCTGTGAGGGTGGTGAGAAACTGGAACATGTTGCCCAGAGAAGCTGTGGAGAAGACCAGGTTGGATGGGGCTTTGAGCAACTTGATCTAGTGGGAGGTGTCCCTGCCTATGGCTGGGGGGTTAGTACTTGATAATCTTTAAAGTCCTTTCCAACTCTAACCATTTTATGATTCTATAAAGGTTGTCAACAACACTTGTTGCCTACAGAAGTGGTAGAATTTCCATCCCTGGAGGTACTTATAAGCCATGTGGACACGGTGTTGAAGGATATGGTTTAGTGGTGACTTGGCATTTCTGAGTTGCTCAGACTTGATGATCTTAAAGATTTTCTGCAAATGTTATGATTCTGTGATTCTAAGATTCTATAAATATCTACAAGATGGGTGTCAAGAAAATGGGTCTGGACTCCTTTAAATGGTGCCTAGGGACTGGACAAGTGGACATGGGAACAAACTGGAAAATGGGAAATCACATCTCATTCTGAGGAGAAACTTATTTACTTTGAGGGTGCCAGAACACTGGAACAGGCTGCCCAGAGAGACGGTTGAGTCTCCTTCGTTGGAGATATTCCAAACCCGCCCAGATGAGTTCCTGTTCAACCTGCTCTCAGTTATCCTGCTTTGGCAGATGATTGGGCTGGTTTCCAGAGGTCCCTTCCAACCCCTGCCAGCCTGGGATTCTGGGATTCTAGGTCCCATGTCATATTTCTACCTACTCCTTGGATAATCCATAGAGATATTACCCTTGAGGCCACATATACGTGGGTGTTGCCTCTGGCCTTCTTGTGGGGATTCCACCATTGGTGGGGCCACTCTCCACCCCTCCCAGCAGCCTAAGGATGCCTGGGAGAGGAACTCTGCTCAGCAGGTGGTGAAGAAGCAATGTGTGCCAACATGGCCAATTCCATACCAAGACACCCCCATTTTGGCTGTCAGGGGGCTGTGGGACTCTGCAAGGTGCATGGTGGCCCAACAGATTAGGCCCTCCCCATGGGTATCTGGGGACAGCAAGGCAGTGCAGGATGGGGAAGAAGAGCTTAAACAGTAAGTGAAGTTCCACCATCTTTTTCTTAATAGGTGGGAGACCCAGACCCCATTGCCCCTTGTCCTTTCACTACACTTCCTGACAAAGAGTCCCTCTCTGGATCTCCTATAGGCTCCCTTCAGATATTGAAAGGCCTTTATAAGATCTCGCTGCTCTCTCAGCTTGTCCTCATAGGAAAGGTGCTCCATCCCTCTGATCATCTTCGTGGCCCTCCACTGTACCCGTTCCAACAGATCCATGTTCTTCCTGTGTTGAGGACTCCAAAGTTGGACACAGTGACTCCAAAGCTGGACATAGTAAATACCTCTCCAGTACTGAGCTACTGTCACGTTGAACAACAAATCCAAACTGCTCAGAGACTGCTTTATTTACAGTGAAGTTACTGAGGAGCTGGCAGTTGCTACCAGTGCAGCTGTGCAGTCTGGCAAGGCAGTACTCCACTGAGCCCTTGCCTGTCTGGAAGTCAAGGCACATCAATACTCTCTGAATGTGAAAGGTTCATACAAAGTGAAGGATTTATAATGTAGCATAAGTAAGAAATGGCTATGTCCAAATAATACTTTAAAAAGTGCTGTGAATATTTATAAGTCAATAAACAAATAACAGAAGGAAACAGATTCTTTAAAAATGGCTGATTTTCCTACCCAAACAGCTAATCTTCTGGTCTGTAGTTCCTAATATAATTTAAAAAACAATCAAACAACACCACTACCCTCCCCAATCCAACACTACACAGAAACACATTCCCCTAAACTTAGAAGTCAAATACCACAACCTAACACGTTGTGGCTTCAATCATATCACTCACTTTGGCTTTCTTTCCTGCTCTTTAGCCTCAAGAAGAGGAGATTGAGGGGAGACCTTACCTATGTTTACAACTTCGTAAAGGGTGGGTTGAAGGATGATGGAGACGGACTCTTTTCAGTGGTTTCCAGCAAAAGGATGAGGAGGTATGGGCATAAGCTAGAATATAGGAAGTTCCACTCAAATATGAGGAAAAACTTCTTTACAGTGAAGGTGATGGAGCACTGGAACAGGCTGCCCAGGGAGGTTGTGGTGTCCCCTTCTCTGGAGATTTTCAAGACCTGCCTGGATGCAGCCCTGACTAATGTGCTCTAGGCAATCCTGCTTCAGCAGGGGAGTTGGACTAGATGATCTCTTGAGGTCCTTCCAACTCTGTCAAATCTGTGAATCTGTGATAAGGATTCATGAGGGGCAGCCTTGGCAGTGAAGACCGAAGCAAAGAAGGTGTTCAGCAGCTCCATCTTCTCTGTGTCTTCCATCACCAAGGCACTCATCTCATTCATCAGTGGGCCTACATTTTCCCTAGCCTGACTTTTTTTATTGATATACTGAAAAAAACTCTTCTTGTTATCTTTAACCGTCCTACATATCTTCACTACACCTTGATATTGCTTATGAGTAACCAACTGTTGTGTGCAGTTTAGAAAGCAGTCAGGGAGAAACTAAAGTCTTTTTCCTATTTTAATCTAAGAAGGAAAGTAATTCTTTTAAATGTGATTTAACCAACCCATTCTTATGCAGATCGTCTATATTGCATATGCAAAAGATTCATTTGTTCTAGTTTTAGGCTTTTTCCATTTTTTTCCCATTATAAATGATTTTAATTCATGTATGCATAGGTCTGGAAGCCACTAGTGTCATCCACAGAAGGGAATTAATTTTAATTAAACCTGCTTTGGATTCCCCTTGATGAACTTTTGTAAACCTGTTTGTATTGTTTGCTTTGTTTCTTTTTTTCCTACTTTCCTCTCTATGCCTCTTAAATGGGGGGAGGGGGAGAAAAGTAGAATTTGTTGGAAAAAGCAATGAAATAAAATGTTATATCTAACCTGGACAGCTTGATTAGATAAACCGAGTTTATAGTCTCAAGGAGTAGGAGACTAACAATCTTCTGCCATTTAATTTCCTTTTTTCACCCCAAAAAAATGTAAAAAGTTTTAACAGAGCTTAAATTTTAGCTTTGGTGTTGATGTCATTGATATTTATCTTGCAAGTGCACAAATAGATTTTAACTTAGGATGTTCTTAGATATCAGGCTTGTTAAATGACAATTGACCTTCATGACCAACATCTGACATTAGAAATCTGAATTCAGATGGTAATTTTTGGCAGTAAATTTACAGATTAATCATCAAGGACTTTCAGACCACCTTCAGGCACACCTGAAGTAAAATAATTTTTGTTGTTGCCTTTTGGTGTGTTAAAGCTGTTAAAATAGCTATTTTAAGAAGAAACAAGTTTCATATGAAGCTATCATGACACTCAAAGCAGTGCAATAAAGTTCATATATGTAATAAAAATAAAACAAAGCCGTGTTTAAGACAGGTGACATTTTTTTCACACAAGTTAGATAGCACTCTGAAAATAAAGGGATTTTGGCTTTTTTTTTTCTTTTACTCAATAGATTGTTTTTAAATCTTGTGTTTATTCATTTTGTCCTCTGCATACACAACTGAGCTATAATGTCTTGAAATAAGTTTCATGAACATAAGAAAAGGAGTAGGGAGAAAGAAAGACTGGAAAGAATTTGCTTTGTTATCTAATGAAAATTTCCTGAAAATAGGAAATAAAATAATTTTTGTATAACTTTATTTGCTGAGAATGGTACCAACTCTGATCTATACAGTAAATCTGTTGTAGTTAATGGAAGTAAATCCCTTTATGAGATAAGAAAAATTATCATTCAATGGGAAAGTGGGAGAGCTCTGGAGGGGACTCCCCTGCTGCTTAGAGCATGTACCTTCCACTCCCCCTCATCCTCTCTTATTTCCCCTCTTCTTGCCTGGTGGTAAGAGGGCAAGGGGTCCTTTTCCCCTTGTGGAGCCTTCCCCTGCTCCCTTTTCCATAGGGATGGCATGGTGTTGCAAACGGTTCTTAGTCTTTCTACTTATTCTTTAAGCTCAGACAGGAGGCTGAGCAGATTGTGGACCTGCTCACAGCACACACAGGCACTGTCTTTGCTGTTCTCCCGTAAGAGTGACAGACGTTCCAAGCAGCCCGTTGCCTGCATGTTGCTGTGGCAGGTCGGTTTGGCATGCCCTGTTCCTGTTGACTGTGTTGCAGAATGAGCAGTGACCATCTTGGATGTTTTTGTTCTCTTCAGCCCGGTCCGCCTGAACTCCTGTACTCACCTGTCACACCCTGAATGCCACCACCCCACACACCAACTGGGGGCCTGCTCTCGCTGCATTTAAACCTCTATGTGGTTCCTGGTCACGCCCCCTCCACACCCGATTGGTTGTTGTGGACTTCCAGGTTCCCACTGGGGCTGGGGCTGTGAGGTGGGGGTCCCTGTGCTCAGGAACCCTTCTGGACAGCACGATCCAGCTCTCTGCCCTTGGTTCTCATTGCTGGTGCTGCTGCTGCTGCCACCTTGCCGAGTAATGAGTAAACTTGTAAACTACGTTTACAATTTCCTAAAGGGTGGGTTGAAGGATGATGGAGACAGACTCTTTTCAGTGGTTTCCAGCAAAAGGACGAGGGGGAATGGGCATGAGCTGGAAGATAAGAAGTTCCACTCAAATATGAGGAAAAAATTCTTTACAGTGAGGGTGACAGAGCACTGGAACAGGCTGCTGAGAGAGGCCGTGGAGTCCTCTTCTCTGGAGATTTTCAAGACCTGCCTGGATGCTGTCCTGAATAATGTGCTCTAGGCAATCCTGCTTTAGCTGTGGAGTTGGACTATATGATATCTAAAGGTCCCTTCCAACTCTGCCTAATCTGCGAATCTGTGAATCCGTATTGTGAAGCTGCAGGATACAATTAGTTGTCTTTCATAAATAGAAGTATTTCATTCACATAGTGGATAGTCAGTTTAGGAGGTTATATATCCATTCCCATTCTGTGAAGTCTCTCTACATTTTTGAGAATAACGCTGTTTGCTTTAGATGTGTATTGTTTCTTATTTCAGAAAGAATCACAGAGGCAAGCATCTTGTCTACAGTGTGTGGGGTTTTATTGCTCACTCATCTTGCTGTCAGAAGCAGATGGAACTGAGTGACTATTTTTGGCTTGTTCTCTTCCCTTTTACATTTCTTGTTGACTTTGCACCATAGTTTATGGAAGCAGAAAATCCCTCAGTAACCATTCTGCTTTCGTACAGTTTCATTTTGAATCCAAGGCACGGTGCAAGATGAGGGCGGGACAGAGAAAGCTGTGGATCTCATTTTAAATACATCACTTAGCAGAGTTTAGAGATATTTCTGAGTTGCAAAAGGAATTCCACTGAGTCTAGAATCTGGTTCCTACTGAGTTCTAGAATCCTATCCCATGGAAGGAAGACATGAATGCTGCAATGCCTGCCATCATCCTGTCTTTATGAAGAGTTGTATTGCCTAGATCTCACGGAATTTCTTACTGACATTAAATCTGCAGTCTGAGATAGAGAAATAAATTTAGTCAGGTATTCTAGATTGAACTGATCATTTAACTCTTGTCTGATTTGCTGACCTGTATTGAAAATGATGGGGATTTTTATTTCTATGATTCTACTGAGCATGGTGAAACAGTGTAACACATTGCCCAGAGAAGTTGTGGATGTCCCTTCACTGGAATTGCTCATCTGGTTGAATGGGGCTTTGAGCAATCTGTCCTGGTACAATATATATATCCCTGACATTTGCAGGGGTGTGGGGATAGATGACCTTTAAAGGTCCCTATGATTCTATGATTTCTTTTTAATTATCATAAATGAAAATGTTCTGGAAAGCTCTAAATGTTGCTCTATTGAACAGTTTTTAGATGATGTATTTACTTAATGGAAGGTAAATCAAAGTCATGCATGGATTTCAGATACATATATGGAGTTTATATATTTAAAATTATTTAACACTTTTTTTTCTTCTGTGATGTTTGTTTTATTGATTGACACAGTCTGAATGTGTAGAGAAAACTGGTCAATTTATTACAAAATAACTCTTGATATTGTCGCAGAATAGGTTTAGAATAAGTTTTGAAATTACATAGGACTTTGAACAAGTTTCATATAGTTACAATGTTTTGCAAGACAAATGTATAGAGGCTTATCATTCATTGTCGTTTTGATGAAAGATTGCTTGTGATATTCTCATTATGTATGGGAAAGACTGATAAGGAATGTCATGAATGAAAAATGGTTCCAATGATATAGTCAAATAATAGAAAATGTGCCTAAATACAACTAAGATGAGAACTACAACAGGTCAAAGAGCAATTTTCATTTAAATTCTATTCTATATTTACTCAGCTTCACAGACACCAAAGAGTCCTAAATAATCAAATACTTTAGGTGATCCTTAAAAATGCCACATGAACCTGACATTGGAAAGACAATGTGTGAATTTTGATGTGCAATTCTTTCTTCTGGATCAAGTCCAGTTTTGTTTTACTCTGCCGTTAATGTGACTGTTAGACCTTAAGTGTGACAATTTCCTTTCCCTGCCCTTTCTTCAAAACTTAACTCTGATCAGCATTAAAAATTTGTAATACTGTATTTCACAGTAAATATTATGCTTTATCTATCTTCCCTGCACAGTAGATAAGAAGCCAAAATGTAACATTTGAGCCCTCAAGCTTCCTGTACTATCCAGGAGTGTCAACAGAAATGAGAACACAACTGCTTTTGCCAATACAGCAGTGTTTGTTTTACTACCATAAGATTACATCTGTTCTGGGTAGATATTGTCATATTATTTCTTTCAATTATTTCTTCAAGCTTCTGCTCTTGGTTTATGATTCATTGTATTAAAAAATCATCTGTCAATAAATGTTTTATACTTTCCAATGCCCGTCTTTTGCACAGGTAGTTCTTTTCAACACAAATTTCAGGTCTTGCACACACTGGGGTTTAACAGCTATCCCAATGATCAATTAAGGAATACACCATTTTTAAATTGCATAACTGGGCTAGTTTGAAGCCTTGCATTTTGATGGGAAACCCAGTCCAAATGATTCCACACAGATTCTGGCAGATTTATTTTTAAAAGTTATTCCAAATCCACCACTTAAGAAGATGACACAGGCTTCTTGGTGTTTCAGCAATTTAAACTCAGGTTTTAATGCTCAACTTCAGGTGCTTATGCAGTGTTGCAAGCTTTATCACTTGATTGTGGCAGAGCTTTTAGACAGGAATTGTCTCTACTGCTTGTTCTTGAAAATCATGAAAGCCTTTTTTCAGTTCTGCTTTTAAATGACTGCATCTGTTGACAATTTCTTTGTAAGTTATTTCTCTTTATGCATCTGAAAGGCTTTTTGTGCATTTTCAACTCTAAAAAGGAAAGCAGCTTTTAGTTGTTTTTCTAAATTAGATTTATCTCATAAAAGTTCTGTTTGAGTATAATACAAACTTTACATGTAAGTGTGAGTAAGCAGGAGTAGTGAACAGAATAACTACCTGAGATTCCACTAACAGAACATAGTTAATTAGCACTTGCAAAACCAATCATGTCAAGAGAACTATTTTTGTTTCATATTATTAGTTAGAAGTATTCATCTTTGATGTATGGACAATCAAGAATTAAATTTTTCAAAAATTGTCCTCATATTTGACTGTTGGTCTGAATGAAATTTTGTCCAATAAGCTACTTGCTTGCATCCAGCATACCATGTAAGTTAATGTACAAATCATATAGCTGTTTAATCTACTTATTGACAGTTCAATTTAACAAAACAGGACATATAAAAGAAGCAATGATGACAAACATG
Organism: Scolopax mira; assembly: GCA_004320125.1. NCBI lineage: Eukaryota > Metazoa > Chordata > Aves > Charadriiformes > Scolopacidae > Scolopax > Scolopax mira. The sequence continues at coordinate 48,918 of BJBW01010679.1, forward strand.
GACATGAGGAATAGGTAGGTATGTTGTAGTGAAGACTGTAAGTTTAGACCATTAGAAAAAAAATTAAATACTTTAATACTGCGCAGAAGATAGTTAATGTGATTCTTACTAACTTTATTCATATTTTATATATTATGGTTTTGCCTTATTTGAAGGAAAGTAGTCAGAAAACTCAGATTTCTTTTATATACAAATTACTGAAGAAGAAATAGTCTTTATCTACCTAGGACTACAAGTATCCATAGGGGAACTACTTTTTTTGGTTTGTTTTATACTACACTGTGTAGGTACTATGGCTTAAGTAGATAAAATAAAAAAAAGAAAGTTTCTGTACTTGCCTTATCCTTATTACCTAGCAGGTTAACCTCTGGATAAGTAAGGAAATAAAGTACTCTCTCTCTGAGAGTAGCAGAGCAGACATAACTATGATGGTTGGCAAAAGATGGATGTCTGCAGCAAGAAGTCTCAAAAGAAGAAAAAAGTGAACATCACGTAAAGTTAATACAATCCAGGAAAACTTTGAAAACTGGTAAGTCTTTGAAGACCACTAGGTAAAAGGAACAGCTACAAGAAAAATTTTCAACTTTGTAAAGATATGTGTATTAGGATAGAAATGTATAGGGACAGTTGTTTTACTTAAGCAGTTTCACATACATAAGTATGGAGGCAGGAAAAAAGGACGTATACATTCCTCCTTCTCCTCTTCATAAACATTCACATCTGAGGATGACAGCAATTGGGACAGAAAGTCACATTTCTCAATTAAATAATATTTGGGGAACTTACCCTTGCCATGTCCTTCACAGAATGCTGAGACATTTCAATAGCCTAAGCATTTTAATGAGTTATTGAATGCTCTCTCAAAATCCTCTTCTTCAATAGTCATCTTCAGGCACAGATCCCTCCCTGTTCATCTACATGCTCACCACCTTCTTAGTGCAGGCATGTCTTTGTTTTATGTGCCAATAATTTGTACTCCCTTTGAAGATTTTTAGAAGAGAAGCCTTTAATCTTACAACATATCTTGGATTTGTTTTTTACTCTGCTGTATCTTTACATTTTGCGTTCTTAACTAGTTCCCTATCTTGTGATTTTAATAAAAGGTCTTATTCAAAATATAAGAAATTAATGGAATCTTTTCCTTGAGTTAGGATTAATGATTCTAATGAATGAGGAAAAGATTAATGAATCTTTTCCTCAAGTTAATCATTCTTTCCTTTGTTTCTCTCCAGCTATTGTTCTCACGTTTCCTCACAGTTGCTTTTCTTACTAAGGTTTATTTTTAAACTATGTTTGATATATTTTAGGAAAAAAAGATCTTGTCATAATTATATAGGCAAATATTTATGTTTATATATACACACACATCAAATGATGTAAATCCCCAAAGGTTGATCTACGTTTGATTCTCTATACCTATCTGGAAGAATTGCTGGACTTGATATAAAATAGTAGGTACTGGGACCAATTCTCTCATTTCTTTATTCTATAAGAATTTTTCTCTTACTTATGTCTTTAAAGATTTTTTTTTAATGTGTAAACTACTTTTTCTTTCTATCCCTTTATTGATTTTAATAAATCATATTATCATGATTTTAATAAATCATATTATCATGATTTTAATAAATCATAATATTATTATTAATAATAATAATAACAATAACAATAATAATAATAAATTTTGACCCATGCTTCTATGAAGTTCCTCACTACTTATTTTTTTTGACTATTAAAGCTAGACGTTTGCACTAGTAAAAAAAAGTGCACTGAAGACATTCATTGGCACTACAGCCTTTTGTCATAGACTGGCCATACTATTAAGTTTTCAAAACCCAGAAAGGAGTGGCCTAAAGAAAACTGCCTCCTTAGAGTAACTCCTAGCCCATCTGTCAAACTGTGCACAAGGATTATTGGGGAGAGCAGTTTTAGTAGAACAGAAGTGTACTAGGAGCTGCAGCTTAAATATATAATCAAATTCCAGTGCCAAGAATGTTCCATGACACTGTTCAATTTATTACTTACGGCATAAATTTTATGTTTAAAAAGTGCCAAGAAGCATTCAATGCCATAAACCACTTTGCCACTTAGCTCAGGGAGGACACTTTCTGTTTATTTGTTTGTTACAGAATTTGATGTAAGGGGATCACATCAGCTTCACAGGCCAACCCTATTGAAACTTCTTCTATGGTATTGATACACTCTAAACAAACTGATGTAATCTTTTATCTCAGGATCAGTGTTTTATTAATTCTGCAAGTTCTTTTGCTCTCTGGAATGTCCCACATAACCATATAGTAGCTTATGCAGAGATTTATTGACAGAGGCAATGTGTTGCTCTTGAAAGCAAAAAGAAGAAAAGGAGAGAGCTGGAGAAGGCTTGCCAGAGGAGAACCTCTGGAGATTCAAGACACACACACAAAAAAAGAGGAATAAGCAATGGCAGTGCATCTCTACTTGTTACTAATTCCCTGTCTTGCCTGGTTGTTGAAAGGCACTTTGTATAAAACTGCTGTGTTTTAGAAATGAAAGTAAATAATGTTTAGTTATCAGTCCATTAAAAAGGCATTTGATAGAAAAAGATACTTAGAGTATTCAAGTAATATAATTTATTTGTTTGCTGCAACGCATTAAGGTGGATGTTCACTTAGTTTTACTCATCATTAAATGTTAGTGCTCTAGATGAAGCTGGTTGTCTGGGGTTCCTCAACAGACAATAGAAAGAAAAAGGAATGGAGAGAGCACATCCAGAGCATAATGCGTCTTTCCTCTTTTAAACACTCATATGATAAGTCTAATACTTTTTTCCTTTCTGTAAAGGAAATCTCAAAATTAAGTTTAATTTTAGACTGTCATAATTCCTCTGTAGATGTCTATATCTTAACCTTATTGTTTGCATTTCTTGCCTGGACACAGGATAATAAAACTAAGTTTTGACACCAGGAAGACTGAAATACTGGAAAGAATATTTTTACAGAACATTTTCAGTTTTTCCCTTGCTAAGATTTGCCAAATGATTGTCTTTTTCTGGAACATAGCAGTCTATTGATTTTTCTCCTATTGACTTGCCTTTTATTCCTCTGTTCTTTTACCTTGCTAAAATGCTTCAGTCACTTGTCAGTTTTATATCCAGCTCCTTTTGCTGACCTTTATTTTTGGCCATATGTGATAATTAATTGTTTTTAAATTGTGTCTGAATAATAATACCACTGGGAAGAATTACCACAGAATATGTATGAACAATAGCTAAGCTTCCAAGTCTGTAATATACCCTTAGAGTCCCTTAAATGCCTTGTATTCCATTTTGGGCTCCCCAAAACACATTGATGGACTGACTTTCCATCAGTAAATCCAGCAAAGGTACAGGAGCACGTGATGTGAGGACAAATGGAAAAAATGTCTTTGTTCAGCCTTAAAAATAAAGCCAAATGGGTGACCTTATTGTTGCTGACAGCTGCTTGATGTGAAGATACAGAGTAGACAGAGTATGTCTCCCTTTCTGGAAATGTATGTAGTAGGATAAGAAACAATGGAAACGAGTCGGAACAAGGAAAATTCCAACCATATTACTGGACAAAAAAAATCACAATGAGAGTAAACAAGTACTGGAATATTTGTATGTTTCAAAGAGGTGGACTGTATATTAAATGATATAGTTAAAGCTCAACTGGGCAAGGCCTAGAACAAATAGATCTAAGCCCCTCTTCTCCCCTTCCCTCCTTTCTGTTTTTTTGGGGGGGGCTTTTTAAATATTTTACTATTATTATTTTGTGTGTGAGTTTTTCTTACAATTTCTTATTTTAAGACTGTTTAAGGTATGATATTGTCAACTAATTATCTAATCAAATATGTTTCATTATTATTTGCAGTTTCGTTTTTATGTGTTTTTTTCTGATCCTCCTGCCTTCTTCTAAAATGAAATAAATTGCTTTACTACAGACAAGGATGTAATGCCACATGTAAGATCCAGAAATATTTTTTTCAAATATTTTGAAATTCAAATTTTTTTTTGAAGGCAGTTATAAAATCTCCCAAATTCTGGATGCCATGGGAACATGACACAGGAGCTAAGAAAAGAGAAACTTCCAAGCTTTGAATTTGATTCCCATGTTAATCCAGGCATACAAGACAGGTTGAAAATTTTTCTATCAAAACAAAGTAATATTGCTAATAGATCAATTCCTATTAGAAGTTGTTTGTACCTCTTTTCACTCCTCCAGGTGTTGCATGTGTTGCCAAGGGCTTGAAAGACTGCCTGGCCTGACCCTATCCCTGATGCATCCTCCTTTTCCTGTGCTCAGTCCAAGTAGGACTACAGGTAAAATGTGGCACTGCAGCTAAAGGTGTTTGGGAAAACAGGTCGAGTAGAGAACTATTTAACTTTGCCAGGCTATGAGGTGAAAAATATAAGGCTCTTCTCTGCCCTGCATCTGTCATGGGGCTGTCACCTTGGAAGTACTGTTGATACTGGTGTTTTCTTTTCCCCAACACATATCTTCTTTTCCTTCAAAGCTCTTGTTCAAAAGTTTGGTCATTTTAGTCTGTTCTTAACTTAGGAACAACTGAGATTGCTCTGGGCTAATTTCCATAGTAAAATCTAGAGATTCACACCATTTCAGAGTGATTATAATGAATCACAATTCCTAAACTAGACAAAGCATAATCAAGCAAAATTATTCAGGAGAAGCAAAATAATTTTTCTCAGCGATTATGATTATATTAGGAAATTAAAGTTTTCCTTTGAAGAATTTAAGCATATCTTTATCATGATAAGATATCTATACAAGACTATCTTTAATATTAATATTAAAATCTATTATATACATAATAACTACTAAGTATGTGTTTTAATCTCATTCACCTTAATGGAATTTACGTGTTACTACAGTTAAGTTGTTGTCCAACAATTAGCTCTGAAAATGTTTTTTGTTTTTTTGTTTTTTGTTTTTTGTTTTTTTGGAATTTAATTCTGTCCAGATTCCAAATTTCCTGAGATATTTATAGTCGGTTCAACAGCCAGGCTGAGTCCTCATTTTTTTTCTAAATTAGCTTTGGATGGCTATTTTAAGGAAATTACTTAAAAACCAATAGGAATTAACATTGCTTAAAGCAAAACTTTCCAAATTGGTCATACTTGGATTTTGTAACTAAAGCATTTTTTCAAAGTGAGAAAATAATTATATACATTTATCTCAAACTTAACAAAATTATAGCTTAGTTGAATTCGTGAAGACTTTTTCTTGTGACAAACATAGCTTTGAATGAATATAATGCAATTATATACTTTTTATCCAATTTTGAATTTTTTGTTTAAAATATCATTTACTTATGAATTTATTTCTTTCTAGGCTTGTCACACTAGCCTTAGGGATTTTTAGGTTTGGAAGAAGTACTATCCAAGGGCTGCTTAACTAAACTGAAATGAAATGTAGCACAGGAACATTATTCTAAATCACATGTGTTATAATTGCTTTTGTTTTCACTTGTACTGCTGTTTCATTTTGACATTGTGCTCTCTTCCCACTGGAAATAAAACTACTAAATCATCTGTTGTGACCTTCAATTCCATTAAATAGTTTCTATTCACCTCAGCCTATAAAAAGATACGTTTTTTCCATGACCCTGCAAGCAAATAGACAATAAATGTAAAAATATTGTGGTCTTTTGTAGTTTTATACCCTTTTCTGGTTTGTTTTTTTTTTTTTTTAAGGAAATAACAGATGTTAGAAAAACATCTTTTTTCTTTTTCTTTTTCCTTTTTTTTTTTTTAAGAGTTGTGGTTAAATAGCTGGTTTTTAACAGCTTTTAAGAGAAGGAATCTTGTTTTCCTGTGTGGGTTTGGTAATAATCTGAGAAAATAACCCCTTCTGTATAAATATACAAATATTTTTTGTTTTAGTGATTGTGATTTTTTGATCAATATCAAATATTTTTGATTTTAGTGATTTTTTTGAAAGTAGTTGTGTTAGGTTAGACCAATAGTGACTAAACTGTGTGCTGGATACAGATCGCTGGTTAGGTACAACTACTGCCAGTGGTCTTACTATACAGTTGTTAAATTTTGACCATAGAGCTTATCATTATACCTCAATTTCACTGTTCTCATCATTCAGTAGTTTAAAATCAACCTGAAAATTAGGGCATCAAGAACTGGATTTTCATTGACTTGTAATGGCGTAGGAGTTAATTAATTCATAATTTTACAGTAGTCTAACAATCTATACTTTGAAGAAAAGTTTAATTGAATAAATTATTATAATAATTTTGCAATATAAATATATCAGAATGTATGTCTTATGTCTAGCAATATTCTTGAAAACAAACCCATGAAACCCAACCAAACAAATGCAAACACAAAAGCATCTCTAAGAAGTAGGATTCACAGTTCAAGTATGAAATACACATAGCTTCTTCCCAGGCCTTCTGCAGCTCCCACCATAAATTTTTTAAAAGTTGGAGAATAAAAAATTACATGAAAGTGCTAAAAAACCCCTATGTATTTCAAGAGAAATGAACTGTCTCATATATCAATATCTCACTGCATAAAGAGGAGTAGACTCCTGTCTTGATGGAATTCAATAGCAGAACACCTACTGATTATGAGGCAAGACTTCATTCTGGAAATTTGCATCAACTGCTATGTTTTGTTACATATGTCTTTTTTTAAGACAC
>BJBW01010680.1:1496-17525 GCA_004320125.1 Scolopax mira
GTTTCATAGACACAACAGCCATGGTATCATCAAGCCATAATATACATTGGGAATCTTTAAATGCTGTTACTTTAGATCCCAACCATTCTGAGAGATTGGTATTATTCTTTTTTTCTCCTCCTGGCACTGTGCTGCCTTCTCTAGGATACCCACTTAATTTAAAAAGCACTGGCTTATTTACAGTCTTCAATAAGCTACTCTTCCTAAAACATGACGTGCACTATACACTTAATTATTCTTAAGAGCTCAGAATTTATTGAAACAAAGTCTATTATCTATTAATATATATTTATGTATGTGTATGCTCTAGTCCAGGGAGTCCAAGATTATGTATTTATGGCATTTTAATGGCAATAGAGTGAAATAGACCAGTGCTGTTATATGATGATATCAATAGAGTGGTCTTCGTAGTACTATTTGTGTTTTATGGAGCTGGTAGAAGTCAAGGGACTCCTTCTATGAATTTCCGAGGGCTTTGAATCACACACCTGAAGTAGTTCTGATTTCACACAAATGTTATTTTCCCTACAGTTCAGGGATAAAAGGCTTCAGTATTTTGGGTGATCTCCGTTAGTACTTTCCTCCTCCCAAAGAGGTTACATAAGAATGAAGTCTCTTTCTCAGCAGATATTCTGCCATATCTTACACTCTGCTCCCATATTCCTGAACTGCCTCACAGGGTCTTTTCTTATCTCAAGGAGAGCTCAGCCTAATTGTTCCCTTGTCCAAGCCCCCCAAGCAGGAAAGGACTTTCCATGATATTCACTGTTGCCACAGGGCCATACTAGAGGGATCCAGCAGAACTTGGCAGAGTTTCTCTATAATCATGTGCAAGCAAATAACCCTTTTGCTTTCTTACATCCCTTTTTACTCCTAACAGGAGTTGGGGAGGTTTACAGGTGCCAGTTGCCATAGCATTTGCTACTTTGAAAGTTCTCTGAGAACATCTGAATTGTCCTTTGTCACATCCCTAATAGCCTTAGCCAGAGGCCTTAAAGTGAAGGAAGAAGAGGTGAGGAAGGTGACCATCTTAGTGCACTTTACTCAAGGGAATCTCTGAGGCCATTCTCATTTATGATATTTTGTACATTTACCAGTTGCTCTTCAGAGACCCAAAGGGCAGGTAAGCATCCAGCTCCATTCTGCTTCTCTGAAAATGAGGACTGGTATGCTAGATAGACTCTGTGTGGGGTAAGTAGGAAAATTCCACACCTCTGAAGGCGATTACTTTACAAACCTGAGCGGCCCCTGCCATAGCGCTGACGACTTAAAACCAAATAATACGTGCCCTAGCTCTATACTGAAGGAGTGCACGTGTGTGGAGCTCAAGCACAGCATTAACAACAGGAGGGACAACTCTGAGTGTGGAGCATTGTCAAAACTAGGTTCAGCCTTTGTGCCTGTTTACCCATCTGCATGGTTCATGTGGCCCTGGTATAGGCTAGTACTTTTAAAATACTATTGCTATATGTGCTTCTTACGCTCAAGTTGTGAATCAATATAGGTTAAATTTATATAGCAGAAAAACCTCTTCCCTCTGTCTATTATTGGACTAAAAGATTTTTTTATAGGACATTTCCATCATAAGGGAATTTTACATCAGGTTTATAAACCCCTGGAAATAAAAGCATTGGTGCTGCAAGGCTGACAAGCCGTTAGCTATAGCAGTTCTAGCAGGAGCCACTCTCATACAGGGTTCAGAATAGTAATGTAGTCTAGTACAGCCCTTGGACAACTGCTTGCATTTACAGAAATTGATGGGTTATTGTGCTGCAAACTTTTCACCTAAGAAGTCTGAGGAATGAGGTGAAGAACAATAGAGATGTCTCGCTGAGAGAATGGCTTCGCTACACGCAGGATTGCACAACACTTTGAAATCTTCCACCATCCCAGTCCCATGCTGTCTCCGACTTGGCAAACGCTTTCATTTAGCCAGGGATCAGTAGCTTGGGAGGAAAAAAAAAGTTCCATTCTCCAGCTGTTGTGTCATTTCCCTTGATAAGTCCTAAATTGACCGAGTTATCCAGCACCAAAGGAGCCTTCCTGTGGTAGACATGCTTTATTATGTGCCCTTTCAGGGACAAAGGCTTCTGTGTCAGTAAACTGCCATGGAGAGGAAGGACAGATTTATTCTCACAGCATCATAAGAATTATCTTCTGAGGGGCTAATGTAAAAGTAAAAAATTGTGCAGCATTACCATCCAAAACCTAATGGCTGATGTTGCTGCTCCTTGATTATCAACCTGATGGGAGGCAGAAAGAAAAGCTTGAAAGGCTGCTTCTCAGAAGGGCATATTTGAAAAGATGATTTTAAAACTAAGGAGTTTTTAAAGGCAGCTTTTTATTTGGGCTTGTTCATTTGCTGGGCTGTTTTGGACGTTTGGCTGGAGGTTTGGGTTGGGTATTGTGCGAAAGGGAAGGAAGGTTTGTGAATCTCCTTATTTGGAAATATTTTAGATAAATTTTAGATAAAGCAGAAAGTCTGGATTTCAAATTAAAAACCTAAGCAGCCCGTGCACGTATTTAGCCCTCCCCACAGATTTTGCAAATAAATATATTAATAGCAACCTTCCTTCTGTGTGTGATAAGGGGAAACGGGGAATGGGACTTGTCAACCCCGGGGACATTTTGCAAGGCACAAATGACAGTGAGAAGCCCAGGCACCACCTCACCCAGAGGCGTGTTGGCCATTTTCACAGCTTTGGCAACAAAGTCCATCTGAAAATCTTTCACCATCCCCTGGAAGCACTAGTTAGCAGCATTTCAGCAATCTGAACATACTTTGTAACAACCCTGACAAGATAACCCCGTTTCTGTTTGGGGAAGAAGAGAAAGGGATAAGTATATTAAAAGATGAACGTGGACATCTAGACAATGAAAGCTGGTGAACGTGAAGAACTGATGTGATTAAAAAAATATTTCAACAGATCCTCAAACAGCCACTGGAGAGGTGGATGGGGTGAATCTGGAAGAAATCCGAGAATTTGCCAAAGCTTTTAAAATCCGGCGCCTGTCCCTTGGCCTGACACAGACCCAAGTTGGCCAAGCCCTAAGCGCCACCGAAGGCCCAGCCTATAGCCAGTCTGCCATCTGCAGGTAACAAGTTATATCATAAACTCTCCTCTCTTTATTCTTAATAATTATTCAGCTTATTGCAAAGAGCATGCTTGTGTTTGAGTCTCAAGTCTTTAGCATGTATTATTTCATCTGGGACTTAAATTAGCCAGTAAGGTTGGTATATCTGGCAGCTGAAATGTTCTTATTGTGTACTTCTAAAGTAACTTCAGTCTTTTTTTTTTGGTTTTTTTCCTCCTTTTTTAAACAAGTGAGAAACAATGTGCCTAGCATTGAGACTTAATTCAGTAGACGAGCTGGAGACCCCGCTGCTGCTGGATAAGCACCAGCTGACCCTCTTCATACTGTGCCATTTTCTACAGATAGGGTTACTGAACAAATATTTCATGGCTGCATCCCCGCTAAGTTAAAACCTGTATTACTGTGGTTAGCACTTCACATATAGGATGTTAATGATGATTTACCTAGGCAACACAGAAGGGAAAAAAATGATCCTTCCTGCTATCTTGCAAACCAGCAGCTATTCGTCTTTTATCACCCAAATATTGACTAAAAAAAAAAAACCCACAAACAGGCAGCCCGTGTATGCAAAGCAGAAGTAGAAATCTGCCCAGATCATAAGAAATGATAACACAGTCTTGACAGAGTTAAAGTAGTTAGAAGCAAACACCGTGTATGTGTGTTACAGTCATCCATGTTTATGCATGAGGTAACAAACACACTTAGGTAACAGCTTTTTCCTCTTGGGCAATGCCTTGTAGTCCTTCTTCATCAGTGAAAGCCAAGAAACCAACTCTAAGCTCATTTAAGTGGATTTTGTTCTTGGTGATCCATGAAATGCTCTGTCTTTTTATCTGCTCTTTATACTTTTAATGTATTCCCCATAGAACGGAAGTGTACTTTTCCTGCAGTTTAAGACTAAGGTTATAAATAACATCAGTATGGGGTAGCGAGCTTGCAGCTCACATTTTGCTCAATGATTTTCCATAAAACCCATTGATTGTTGTTAAATACAAAAAGCTCCATAGGATCCTCTCACTTCTATGGTCTCCCCTACTGTTTTTTCTTATAAGATACCTCCCTGTAGAAAATAACCTTTATTCAGTCTATACAAGGATACTACTGCTGGGAAATTTGTTTTGAGACTTGTATATCGTTACACCAAACACCATGTCCTGCAGTACCAACACTAACGAGCAATGCCAATGATAGGAATGCTATTGCTCCCTGCTGCTAAGGATTAATTTTTTTTTTTATTTTTTTTTTCTTCCCTGTGGTCAATTGGTAAAGAATGCCTAAAACGGGTGGAGTTTTTAGCAACTGCCCATTTGTGGTAGCCTTAATTTTTCTGTTTAACATACCATACTTTGAAGTGATAAATGGCAGCTTCCTTCGTTTTGGGCTAGTTTGCTGTCCTCTCATTTCCTCCATCTACCTCACACCTGAGAAAAACCACTGGGGATGGTTTGAATTTTTTAAGAGAAGGGGTTCCCCACTAACAGATTTTGATGAAAACCCCAATAAAGGTGAAGGTGGAGCACAGACATGGCTAACAAAAGCCCATAATGTGGAGACCTTTCACAGAGGGCTCCTTAGAGGGGCAAATTGCTCAGAACATGAGGACAGGGTGCAGAAGCTGGTCCCAAATATGTGCAGGGTTATGGGGTTTTTTTTATTTCCTTTGACACACACACACAGACACCCTGAGATGGACATCACTTTGGGGTGTAATAACCTGCTATGACTGTGTGTTTCTTGTTAAGCACCAAGACAAGCTGCTTCATGCTGTTCCTTGGAAATCATAGGTTTAACTTTTCTTTAAATGGTCACAAAGGGGTTTCAGTATGGACTGCAGGGTAAGGGGAAGAGCAGTAAGGTAAGCAAGTTGCCCAAAAAAACTCAGAGACAGAAGCAGAGCCTCCTAGTGGCCTGTGCAGGTCGTATCAGCAATACACCACCTTGCTGGTATGTTCTGTGTGACAAATGACATCATTTTCTTGAGACAATGCATTCTAAAACATACAATTCAGCCTGAAACACCACTGGACACCAAGGAAGGACACCTTGGAGTCAATACCACACTAGGATCCCAGGCACCAGCTACAAATTCTTTGGAGCATTATTATCTGAAATTATGAATCGTCTTAATTATTTTTTTGTTGTTTTTGTTGTTGTGAGAAATGCTTTGTTTCTTGCTGGGATATTTTTCTGCAGCCGCCACGTGCTTGAACAGGCACTAAAACCTGCCAAGGATTAAAGCTTTGTGTGGCTGCTTTTCCAGATGTTTTATAATGCTTGTAAAATCTGGTTTGGCAAAAGACTTTTGATGGCAAAATGATATATAGAAGACCTCATTTACAGGAAATGATATCATTGGGGTACAGTTTGCAGAAATCCCACAATAAACCCAGCTTGGTGCCACAGCATATTAGTAGACTATTATGCTGGGTTTCATCTGGAAAACATGAGTCTGTCTTTGCACATTGTGGGGGCAGTCAAGATAATTGCAAAGTGTCCAGCTGTTTCAGCTGAACACCACCGTAGCTATGGGAGTCTTTTTCCGACCCAGAAAAGGGATATAGTGTTAACTTGCAAACAGTGAAAATTGCTGAAAAATGAGAGGAAAGGAAAGGATACCTGATATTCAGAGGCTAGAAACTGCCACTGGTTTGTATTATTAAAGCTGTGGTGTTTGGACAACACGGGAGGGGAGGGGAAACAAAAAGGATTATTCATCACAAAGACGAGATGATAAAGAGCAATTGCCTTTGATGTCATTTCCTGTAATTAGGCTTAGCCTTAAGGATTTTGAAGATCGTCAGAAATATGAAAACGCGACTCATAACCTGTGTTATTTAGTGTACTTAGAGTTTTGTTGTAGTGCTCGTTTTGTGTTAGCTTAAATATCTAGCTCTCTCTCTATATCTATAGATATACCTGATAGTTTTCTTAATCCATTGTAAATTACCTCTGCCAGTCAATTAGTCAGGCAGGCAGGAAGTCCCACCCTGGCAGAGCATCAGTGTAAGACTCTTCTTTCTCAATTTTCCCTCAGACACACCATCCTGAGAAGCCACTTTTTCCTACCACAGGAAGCCCAAGAGAACACTATAGCTAGCAGTCTGACAGCCAAACTGAACCCTGGCCTTTTGTATCCTGCCAGGTTTGAAAAGCTGGACATCACCCCTAAAAGTGCCCAGAAGATAAAGCCGGTGCTTGAGCGGTGGATGGCTGAGGCTGAGGCCCGCCATCGAGCAGGAATGCAGAACCTTACCGAATTTATCGGAAGCGAACCATCCAAAAAGCGCAAGAGGCGCACCTCATTCACCCCACAAGCCCTTGAGATCTTGAATGCCCACTTTGAGAAGAACACACACCCCTCTGGGCAAGAAATGACAGAGATCGCAGAGAAACTGAACTATGACCGGGAAGTAGTTAGAGTTTGGTTCTGCAATAAGAGGCAAGCACTGAAGAACACAATTAAACGTTTGAAACAGCACGAGCCCGCGACGGCAGTTCCTATGGAGCCTTTAACAGACTCGCTGGAAGAAAACTCCTAAAAACAAACCAAAACCCAACCACACACAAAAATCCCGCACCAACAGTAACGTAACCGTTCGAACTCTGTGGAAAAAAAAAAATAAAACCAAACCTGTTCATCACCCTTGTAAGTAAAAGACTGAGAAAAACTACAAGAAGGACAGAACAGTTTATAAATATCTGTGGGTTTTCCTATTTAAAAAACAAAACAAACAAACAAACAAAAAAATACACAACACTTAGTGTGTGTGTGTGTCGTAGAATTAGTTCCCAAAAAAAGAAAAAGCCAGTTTTTTTAAATGGACTTAAAGTAAACCAAATAACTGCTTACTTTTTTTTCTGTATATTATGAAAATGTGAACACGTTTTAAGGAAAAACAAAACAACAACAAAAAAAGAAAAAAAAAAAAAGAGAAAAAAAAAAAGAAAAAAACTTTATCTGTTTAAAAGAGAATACAAGCCTGCCACCTGGAGGAGTGATTGTAGCCTTTCAGGTATCAAGTGCTGATTCACTTATGAAAACTATTAACCAAAGTCAGAAACATGGCATTGCAAACTAGATTGTTAGTCTACTCTTTTATGAGTGTAAAATTGTGTTACGGATTTTTACATTTGTATTTTGCAAAGAGGAAAGCAGGATTAATTTCTCTCATCCTCGTTCGCACCCCCTGTCGGTGTGTTCCAACAGGTGTTGTTAAAGCCATTCCATAGTGGTCACCTCCTTTTCTTTTAGTCAACAGTTTTGCAATCTCCAGGCGTTTGGGTGCCAAAAATAATTTGGATTGTTTTATTGTGATTTGTGGGGTTTAGCGTTTCTCTTCTGAGGGTGTATGTCTTGGTTTGCATTCATATTTTTTTTTCTGGTTCTGGTTCTTTTTGCTGCCTCCCCCCTTCCAGCTCATTCTCCACCCCCTTCCCCAAACCCACATAACCCAGTCCTGTTTGAGGATTTTTAAAAATAAAAGTGAAATCTGAACACTTTTATATTGATATGATGAAATACCGTAGAGGACAAAGAAGGATTAGGATTCTGTCTGAGGAACTGTCAGCCCAGGCTGAGCATTGTGCTTATTGTCGAATGTGTAGCTTGGGATTTCTCTGTCCTTTGGCCATGAAACCTGGAGGGGTTACCAAAACTCGTTTTGTAGTATAAATAGAAACTGCACACTTGGTTCCGTACTGCATCTGTATTATGGTTCTATTAGAAGCAATTTCTCTCCAAAGCCTGCTAGCCAAAGAAAATTCTTGAGATTCTGATGAAGACAAATGGACAGGCCGAGAAGTGATGAGGATGTTTTGATCGTTACGTCACTCTGGACTGTTTCAATGGTAGTGCTTTGTTCCTTCTGCCTTTTTTTTCAATGTCGTCGTGATATTGATGCTTGCCCTGTTGACCTCTTCAGTAGGAGGATGTCTTTCTGCAGGTGCTCACTGTGACCGCTGGCTAGACTAAGCAATCAGGATGTAGGGAAACCCATTGAATTTCCTTTGGGAATAGTAAGGTGGGTCGCCTGCAATATGTTTTTCAGCTGAATTGATTTTCCTTTCAAGACAACTTATCTCTGTGACTTCCTTTTTGATTGGATGGGCATCTTCTAAAATACTGTGGTCATTGGACCTACGAGTTTACCAAGGCTCACGGGGAGAGAAAGGTATTGCAGGTTCTCAGTGGGCTATGGGCTGACGTGTGAAGGTCATCTGCAATTTTCATCTTCTGTTGAGTTCTGCTCCAGCCTTTGGGGTTCAGCCTATTATGAGGGCAGAACCTGCATCTTGATCAGGACTTTCCAAAAGATGACACGGGGGATTTGGTTCAGCTCGCTGTAGAGGTGGTGGTAGAGTAAAATTGCCCTGGTATAACTCCTGATTGCATTCGCTCACCTCAGGATGGTTGCACTGGATTTTTGCTGGTCTACCCAGGACACCGAAGGAGGTTCCTGAAGTGCTGGAATCTTCAAATAACACCTCTCTTACAGAGTTTTCAAGAACTCCAGGCTATATCCAGAACTTAGTGAAAGAACAAGATTTCCATTGATTTCACTGGGCTTTGAATCTGGCCCTCGCTATTTTATTAATGGGATTTGCCTTGTAGAATGGAGTATTTGCCGCACGGCTGGTAGAGTTTGAAGGCTTCAGAGACCATCATCTGTGCCAGAAGCTGCTTCTAAATGTGAGCACTCTCAAAGGTCAGGGTTGGAGAGCACTGAGGAGCCAGTACTCCGGGCTGGGCTCACGTCCAGTAAATGCATTTTAGGCTTTAAGCTTCAGCAGGGTGTGTTTAAGGATATTTTCAGTATTGCTTTTATGAGGAGGAGAGCGAGAATCGTTACTGACTCTTCTCCGACTGTCGATATATAAATATCTGCCAGGGGAAAAAAAACCCCTCAGTACCCACAGGCAAATTGTGAGGGACAAAAGAGAGGCTGAGCACGTGAAGTAGAGTCTCGCAGCAACATCTGCCCCTCTTCTCCCCTCTCTGCCCGTAGATACCTGTATCCATAGATACATCTACAGTATCTACACCAAACAGCCCTCAATTCGTGGCCGCCATTCAGTTTGTGTGTCGATCAGGAGATCACCCGGAAGCCACCAGGGAAGAACAGATCATATTTGGAAGCAGACACTCCTGAAGACCTACCCGTGTGTGCAGTATGCTGCTAATTGTCCAGTCATTAACGCTACTACACAATTACCTGTTCAGCCAGCCTTGACACCCTACGCACACCCACCCACCCCCCCACCCCTCCTCTGCCCCCCCTAGGAACAAACCCATCGACCATTCTTTGCCTAAAAACTAAATTTCCAGTTCTCCCAGGGACTGCTCTAAATTTTGTGAAGAAAAATCCCCCAAAAGTTAACTAAACAGCGGATGAAAGATACTAAATGTTTAAAAATACGCTGGCAGCAGTTACATAAGCTCGTTTCCGTTCCAAAGTACATATCGGAAGGATATAACTAGGACAGTGAAAATGTAAAATAAATATAAATCGCCAGCTTGGAAGAAAAAATGATGTTCATCCCACAGTCTTAAAACCATTCATGTGCAGTGATTTTTTTTACAGTTTTCTAATTTTGTAAATTATTTATAAAGTGTTGTAATGCTTCTTATATTAATTTTTTTATAAACAAATTTTTGCTATGAGGCATAAATGGTGCCTGAACAGATTCTTAGGAAGATAAATTACATGTGAGTCACACATCTTTGGGGGGCCATAAATATTTTGTTTTATTTTGTTACTGGAAACATTTCTGGTTTCCATTTGTAAACAATTTTCACGTATTGATTGCATTTGAATACCTTTTAATTTTGCATGTGACTAAAAGATAGATTGCTACCAGCAAATGAAACAAAAGTCTCTTCAGTCATATGTGAAGGTTTAATGGTTTTCCAATCGATTGATCATTGAGGTTTTTTTTTAAAAAATATATATATATATATAAAAATTATTATTTGAATAATGAACCAAGGGTTCGCTTACTGTTCTGGTTTTGTCTTTTTATGTTTTTCACTAAAAAGCTATTTTGGACAGTTGAAGAAATCAAATGGATTCAAATAGTTCCAGTTTCTTTACGTTATTACCGCAAAAAAAAAAAAAAAGGAAAAAAAAAAGAAAAAAAGAGAGAACAAGAAAGCAAAAAGGAGCTAGGAAGGAACAAGTAGAGGCGTATCAAAGAACTCAAGCTATAACCAAAAAGAAATATGTAAAATGCCTTTGCTCGTCTTCTCAATGCTGGACCAAAGCTCAATGTATGTAGGTATATGCACATTGTATAGATATGGCTAAATGTTGCTGACAATCTCGCAATACTAAACTGTTACTATTTAAAAAAAAAAAAAAAAAAAAGAAATACAAAAATAAAACTGTTCATCAGTGTTTTACCTCAGCACTCTACTTGTACCCAGTTAATGACCAACATTCAAATAAGAAGCTAAGAGAGGAAATTGATTTCCATGTCAATGTTTGACTGTAAAATCTGTTTGGAAAACATTTTGTAATGAGCTTTTTGTCACGTGGTTTGCTTGTTTCCAACTTGAGATTATGTGGGGCACATTTGTTTATTTATTGTTAAAAAGTGATATTATTATTATTATTATTAATTATTATGATTACTATTATTATTATTTTTTGTCCTATGTGCTATAATCTACAGAATGGTCACCAGGGTCACTTATGAAGCACTGCAAAGAGATCTGTTTTTCCATGCATGGAGCATGCAGCAGGAAAGATGGCAGTACGAAACGGACTGAATTGTGGTGTTAAAAAAAATACAAATAATAATACAAAAGGAGTTGATGTGGTGGACTTGTGACCAAGAAACCAAACTGGATAGTTAAAAGCTCCTTACTACTCTGACTTTGAAACCAAAGCTGATTTATCTGCACAGGTTGCTTAACATGAAATAAAAAATAAAAAATAAAAAAAACTGACAAAAAACTGTACTTAATCTAGAGCAATATCTGTATGGTCAGTAAAGCTGCACTTTGTGTATTTCTTAACAGCTTCAGATCTGTCACTTTTAATTTGTACCATAAAAAAATAAAGAATTGTTTGACATGAAAAATAAGCTCCTTTCATGTGTTTGTCTTAAATCTCATGCATTATTCACGTGATCAGAGCTCATGTAATTTCCCACCCGTTCAATACAAAACCAGTTAAACGTTCAAAAGAAAGGAAGAAAGAAAATCCAGTTCACGTTGAGGAGCATCGTTTCACCTGCAAAACTAAGGCTGTTTCTGTACCCGGAGCGGGCAGGTACGTTGGTGATGTCTTATTGTCTCCACAGATTCAAAGAGCAGAGGATCTGCCTCAGGAATGTTCTGGAATCCCCCAGGTGAGTCTGTGTTTTCCCTCAGGCCAAGGGACACGAGGGCCAGAAACGGTGAATATCCCGGTACTTCCACAACTCCCAGAACAAAGCCCCGGTAAGTGCTGGAAGGGGAGCGTGGTCCCCACCTCAGGGCAACTTTTCAAACCATTTCTCTTGCATTTTGGCAAAGCTTGTGATGTTCACTCCTCATTTCTTTCTGTGATTAGGTTATTAGGTAGCAGAAATGCTTGGGTTTTGGGCCATCTGCATCGAGTCCTGTCTAAAAACATGATTCTGGAAAATGGACGTGTTTTGAGAAAGGAATTAGCTATGTTATAAAGTTGTTTTGGAAAAATATGGCCTAGAAAAAGAAGGTTTGGATAACATTAGAACGTTGTGTTTGAGACTCGGGAAAAAATTTTTGCAAAACCTTTTCCTTTGTTTGTGTTAAATATTGTTTTACATTTCCAATACCACACGTTAAAGAACCAAAACCTAAATATTTATTTGCATAGGAAATACCGTTGGGGATATTTATTTATCCTGAATTTTTCTAGATTGGACTTTCCCTTTTCCACGCATTTTTTAACTGCATTTTTTGGGATACGTAAGAAAGATACAGGAAAAAGGTAACTTTCTTGTAGCCGTGATGATCCAGTCACCGTAAGTTGGGTAAAGAAGATAGAGGTATCACAAAACTTTCTCTTTGGGCCATACTATAGGTATTTCATATAGCTGCCTCGCGGTCACCAAACCCTATCTAGCCATTACTTAAATAACCTGGATCTATTTTGGCGCAAGAAATGGTGACTTTGCAAATGGAATCAATTAGGTTCCCACTGATCACTGAAAGCTCAAAATGGATCCTACCTTCAAGCCACCAAAAAGCTGACCGTAAGACTTCACACCCTTTACTGACTGCTTAAAAACCAAATTTCTAGAGCTTGGCTATGACTTCAAAGGTCCCTAAGTGCGACATTAAGGACAAAGAGCTTGAGAAGGCACAGGTCTTTCTCTAGCCTCTCTCGGGTACTTCTTGCAAAAAAAGAACATATTTGCAATGTTCTTGAGAAATTATAAACTCTGTGCCCTGCCCTTCCCTTCAGACCGGTGCGACGGAAGGAAAGCAGGCACGAAGATCAGAGAGCTACAGGGAAAACGTGTTTTTATGTGGCCCATTCCCCTGAGCAGCTGCTTCACATCCGGTCCCAGTCTCTATCCTGGAGAAAAACTCAGTATTAGCAGCTCTTTGGTAAGCAAAGGTTCTCTTCTGCTGACTTAAACTTCAATTAAACAGGCACTCAGGAAGCAAAACACACTTATCATGTGGGAAGGCTCTCCTGGGGTTTGTTTTTTAATCTGAGAATTCAGATTTAATATGAATCACTCCCATATGAGATCGTGATGTTCTTGAAAATAAATGAGAATTAAAGAGTTGGAAGGGCTTTTTCTTTCTCCCTCCCCCTGCTCTACAGACCCAGAGGTTTGGGTTTTTCCTCATTCAGAGTCTTTTACCGCTGCATTTTGCCACATTGTGGACAACAGCTGTCAGGACTGAGCAGAGAGTGACCAGCAGTGACCATGCTTTTTAATCCAGACCCCAGTTGCCCTGGTTTCTTCTGGAATGCCAGCTGCAGCCTTTTCTAATCCACCACAGCAGCTGCAGGGAGGGCACGTTGGCTCATGCACTAATGATTCTTTCATTTTATTGTGTTCAGAAGGACGCTGAACTTCTTGCATCGTTGCCTCATCACTGGCCTCATGTCAAAAAAACAGTTTTGGACTTGGGTCTTCTCAGCCCAGGAGCTGTAGGTGTGATCACACGCACACTCAGTGTGGGTAGATCTTGGTTCAGGCCACGCAGACACACAGAGTCTTTGGCAGCTTAAATTTGTGGCGTGGCCTCCACCAGCACAACATCAAACAAGCTTGTCAGGTCTGGGCTTGCTTCCTTCTTTTTGGACACCACATACTGCTGATGATCAGCAAATGAGCTCCTGGCTTTCAATTCACAAAAAAAATCCATGCCCCATCCAGTCAATCCATCAATACCATCAACAGGAAGATCTCCCACCTTGTATGTTTTCTCTCAGTGATGGTCCCAGCAGAGTCCTGCAAATGGTTCCAGGATGCTGAAGGTCTCAGAGGACAGTGAGTAAGCTGGGGACAGTGCACACGTCTGAAGCGTGTGGCAATTTGCAGTTGATCCCAGGGGAGCCAGAATTGCCCCAGCTGCTGTGGGCTCCCTGGCTGCACTCTGTAACCTCTGCACGCCCACCCCTTTCTTTAAACTCATTGAAGAGACTTCTGCTGACATTCAGCCGTTCCTGCTAGTTTTTAATGCTGTTAAATTTAAACATTTCACTTTCTCATGAACTGCTGATACCTTCTCTAAAACATATAAACTTACCTTTTAACTATCAACTGAAATGACAACAAGACAAAGCTATGAAGATCCCTTAACTCCTTTGGCGAAGGCAGCGCTCTGGTGGTTTTTAGTATCTTTACTCTCAAAACGTTCTTTTGACATTTTAAGTTCAATTATGTATTCTTAAACAGGGGAGCATGAAACTATCCCCCAAATTACCCCTCAATTCATCCAGGTTAGGCTCTCTGAAGACAAGCAGTTATTTCTTGAATAGCAACATTTTCGTTTTCTAGTTTCATTTACTAGTTGTGGAAACCAAAGGTAAGTGCATGAAGTAGGTAACTTTATTTGCCCAACTACTGTTATTGATGTTTTGATGCTACCTCCACAGATACATTTAGTGACACGTGTAAGGCTTCACAGGATTGGACCTACCCTAGGCATTTGTGAATCGATACTCACATTTATCACTTTTTCTAACTCATCCATCAGTAAATCTTGATACGTCCTTTATTATTTTTGAAACACAAACAACTCAGGGGGGACTGTATCTCAACAAAAGGTATGTGCATATTCCTTCTCAAGTCAATACAGCTATTGTTTCTGGCTCGGCAGACGGCTGCCAGAAACACTTGCTGCTGGAGATAGTCTGGGTGGGGGAAACAGGATAAATGTAAGAGAATGAGCCCTTAAATATTTTAAAAATATTTTCTATTCTTCCACTGCGTTTAAGATCTGAAGGTGCCCAAGCAAATTCTCATACTGCCCACTATAAGCAGCACCGTTTTGTGCCTGTGGTAGACCCAGTCCCAAGCACGTCCATCAGCAACCTGTCTCTAAGATTTATCAGCTAATCTGGGGAGCAAAAACTCATCGGGTGGTCTATGCCTCCAGAGTTAAGAACACAAAGAGCAGAGATCAACAATCCACATTGGTATATGAATTTCCCAGTTCTTCAAAGAAATTACTCAACAGGTAGTAAAGTAATAAAGACCACTTCTAGGAAAGAAAAAGACAAAACTTGTAGTCCCTTTTTTTAAAAAAAAAAAAATGAAGGAGGCACAACTGACAGAATATGTCTTTTCCTAAAATGTGTTAGAACAGCTGTACAGAGTAATAAAAGCCTATCAATCGCTTTGCATCAGCTGAGCATACACTCACTGTACATCAAGCTTGTGAGGGGTCTATTATTTATAACATTCTGCTGCTGTGGTTAAAGGTGTGATATCAAAAGCAGGTCCTGTGGCTCCAGACATCAACTGAAGATGAGAATATGACAAGTTACATTTATGTCTGGAAACGGCTTGGTTTTCACACTGAAACCTGACCATTCTAAACAAGTTAACATTTTTTAAAAGATAAATGTTGAGCCTAAGACTATTTTACTGGAGTAATAGAAATAATTTTCCTAAAACTAATTTAAATCCTTTTTGACATGTAATCATTTATGGTTGTTGGAGGGCAGGAGGGTAATGTGTGTTTTCAAGGAATCACATGGCAATCAGTTATTTTTTTGATTGTGCACAGCTTTTTCTATTTTAATTTTATCAACATCCTGTAATTCTGTAATATTTAAAAGTGAATGTGCCCATATACAAAACCAGCATCTCCAGCCTAGTCCGATCACATCTCAGGTAAGAAGTCAGTTCTGAGAGTAATTAAATGTTTGCACAGCCATGTCAGCTTGGCATCGTAAAGCAGCAACCCATTGCATGTTTGCTTCCTGTATCTATTTAGAATTCATACAATTTTAACCTCAATGCTTTAAAACATTGGCCACTTTCAAACTCACCTGGCAGAAGGGAAGAAACCTTACAGCTAATTGTCTACAGGTTTAATGAAAAGAGCCTAGAGAAGAGAGAGTCAGATTAGAGTCCCAGGTGAGAAAAAGGTTTCAGTAAGCTCAACCCTTACTCAACACCAGAGAATCAACATGGGACGAGGAGAAAGAAAGTCCTTCTAAACTCCCTAGATGTAGGAAAAAAATACCACAGTGAGCTCACAAGCCATCAGAAGATGAGCATCCTAGGAAACCACATTTCATCAGTCCTGGTACTCGCAGTTCTTCATATTTTTCATGTGATTTACAAGCCCAGCCACTGATGCCTCAGGACGGGCATACCAGCAAGGACCAGTGGGCTGTCTGGTCTGCCATAGCCCACTGCTAACTTCTTCACAGAAGTAAATCGTGCCAGGGGGCATTTAAATTACAATAAATGGGCACAACTCTTTTCCCA
>BJBW01010681.1:6415-16807 GCA_004320125.1 Scolopax mira
CTGCAGTGACAGGACGAGGGGCAATGGGTTTAAACAGAAGAAAAGCAGATTTAGATTGGAGATTAGGAAGAAGTTCTTTACTATGAGAATGGTGGAGCACTGGAAGAGGTTGCCCAGGGAGGTGGTTGAGGCCCCTTCCCTGGAGATATTCAAGGGGAGGCTCAACGAGGCCCTGGGCAACCTGGTCTAGTTGGGGGTGTCCCTGCTGACTGCGGGGAGGTTGGACTAGATGGACTTTGAAGGTCCTTTCCAGCCCAGATGATTCTATGATTCTCCAGGAACAGACAGGCACGTGATTCTATGGAGCTACTGGAATGGAGGCCCCAAGGAGACCCAGTTGCACCAATAAGAGATGCACACATTGAGAAGCCCAAAAGCACAAGGCCTTCCAGATTCCACCACAAAACCTTTTGTTTCACAGAGGCAATCAGAGCCAGTGTGGCTCTCCCTCCTTAAAAGCCACCAAAACAAATCCAAGAGATCTGGGAACCAGCATATTTTGAATTATGATAATATGCTTCATGTTGGACTAGATAATCTTAAAGGTCCCTTCCAACCTAGACAATTCTGTGATTCTGTAAGCAGGAATTAAGTTATTTTTAAAAGTGCAGAACTAGAGGATGAATAAATCAAAGCTTTCAGACACTTCAAGCAGGGGCAAGCAATTGATGTAGACAGAGGTAAGAAACAAAAAAGCTGGGAAACGTGAACAAATGATGAAAAAACAGGAAAAGTCAGAAGGGTCAGTTTAACTGAGGGAAGTTCACACCAAGGGACACAACTTACAAAAGTAAAAGCCCAGGATGAAGAACGGTCCGAGGACGCAAGGAGAACAAAGACAACAGATGCATGTGTGGAAAGAGCTGAGAAAAAGGCAAAGACATAAATGCTAGAGAGTGACTGTAATACACACATTGAGAAACAAAAACAAGAGAAGAGTTTCTGTTAGGACTGCAGTGAATTTCTCTAATATTAAAATCCTCTGTCTGGCAGCGAATAGACACTGAAACTGTGCTATTGTTGTGAGGAGCACTGGTATGTCACACCATCATCTGCCAGCCTCATTCCAACTCCTGAGTACAGGTAATAAATATATGATAATATTCCAGGGGAACGTTTACCTATGCATCAGTAACTTGGGTTCTGTATGCTCCTCCTTCGTTATGATCTGCGATCAATGCAAACCTCGCAGGTGGTTTCCATGCCATAGCTTTCCCTGGTGACACACCACCAAACTGCTCAGTCTGCTGTCAGGCAAGTCAAAGAATCAAGTATTACTGCAGTTGCTCTCAAAGTACCAAAATAATCAGAACTGCTTTCCTTTTTCCACAAATTGAAATGGTGCCATTTAATTGTTTTGTTAAGAAGTGCTGGTATTTTACTGCCTTGTTTCCTGACACGCTCTTATACTGATCTGGTTTTATTACAGATGGCTTTGAAGTGCCTGACATTAATAAAAAAGTGACACGAGCATATGTTATTAAATAAACATGAATGGGAATAGGTGCCAAAAGAACCTACAATTTGACTTTCATCGCCTGGACATTGAAGGTAACCGCGATGTAGGAAAGAGTCAGGAGCAATCCTTTGAACATACAGCTCTCTAAGAAAGGATCTGTAGAGGAAGAATTATAATTAGCCTTCCTGAGTACAAATTATGTTCTCCTTCCTGAAAACAAAAAAAAAAAAACCCAAACAAAATACCCTGAGGAGTGACAAACACATCAAAGAAATATGTGGGCTTTGAAAGAGGTAGGTGCTTGCCGCATCTTCCTCCCGCATTGCGGAAATGATCAGGATGAAAGGAGGAGTGGACGGGGTGTCTGCAGAAACCACAGCCCCACAACTACAGCTGTACAGTTACTGGTACCACAGCCCCACAGCTACAGCCGTACGGTTACCGGTACCACAACCACAGGCAGATAAAACACTGCATCAAGATTTGTGTCCCATCATCTCCTCTTTTCTACCAATCCTTCTCCATTAATCCCAAACCCTTTACAGGAAGGCGTGAATTTATGGAGTCACAGGGCACCTATGCTATTTCAGTAAATACCTGACTAATTTATGAGGTTACTGGCATGCAGAGACAAGAGCTATTAAGATGGAAACCAATTTATTCTCACAGAAGAGCTGCCTACAGAGCCCATGATCTTGCACGCTTCCCCAGGATGGCCCTATCAGCTTCAGGCACGGACATTAAGCTAAGAAGCATCGTCCCAGTAGTGCGTGCTGCCAGGTAGCTGCCCTCAGACCTTGGCACCACTTCTCTTATCTTCCTCTCCCTTCTACCAGGTAGGTGGCAGAGAGGAGCAATTCACCACCAGCAAAAAATCAGTGGACGTACATCACTTACAGTTCCTCTAACCTCAAGCTTGAGAGGATCAAGTGGGATTGCAGCCAAGTACTCACTCTGTCCTGATCCTCCACGCAAAGGCATATCACATGTATAAGGAAGTTTTTATATATTTTTAAATAATAATTTTATCATCATCCATATTTTTTTTGTTTGTTTTTAAATCCGAAACCAAACAACACTGAAAAGAGGTGACACAGCTATGTATTTTTTCTAGGTGATCCAAAACTCCAATTACTTCATGTTCAGGGAACATCTTCTGGAAGTTCTCTTCTCCTTTATTGTCCTTCTAATTCTGATGCCCCCAACCCAATTTCCTGGTTACAAGCAGCAATACTACCCCTAATCCTCCCTTACACCCTTTACCCCATCACTCCTTTCTCTCTGCCTCTGATTTTGAGATGGTTACCTCAAGAAGCGAGTAATTCAAGGACTTCTTTCAAATGTTGTTATTTTCACCAGTACACAGATTAAACCACAGCTACATTATCTGTCAGAAATAAGTCATTGCCTTCAGCAGCTAACAGAATTCTTAACGCTGGTTGCCACAGTTCTTCTCACTAGAGACCCCTCCATTTTGCTGCTCGGATGCAGAACAGATCGCGATACTGTAGTGGGAAAGCACAGAGACACATAACGCTGGTAGAGACAACGTATTTTCCCAATTCACTTACACTTGTTTTCTGCAAATTAAAGCTTCTACAAAAATCGTACCCGAATCAAAAATGGTTCTGTTGTTGTTTTCTTCCTGGTAGCGTGCGTCATGAAATACGGCACTTTAAGATGCCCTAAGTTGCTCACTTAGCTTTGCTTTTAGATCTATGTTCACAATTTGCCTTTTGTTATTTGTCAGTAGCAGAAAGCTCTGACTTTTTCTTAAAAAAACCAAAAGCATGAAAGTCAGACCTCTTCAATTCAGATTTCACGGCTTATAAAGTACACAAATTATAAAGCCATCAGCCATTTCCCGGGCTTACATTAAAATCTGCAGTGAGCCTTCAGAATGGACCAATTTATTCGATCTGTTTCTCCTAAAGCTTTTATGACACCATAAACATTTCTGACTCCATGACAAATACTTTATAATACATTAAGCAAGCTCATTCAAACGATTCTAAATGTTATGCCAATGGCAATGTGTTTAGGAACGGAACAGTCACTTGAAAATGGAGAAACCTTGAAGTTTAGTTTGAACCACTACTTTACAGGTTCACTTTCGTGCAGCCGAAGGCAAAGCATTTCAAATTAAGTGTGATGGCACAAGCACCCCAAAAAAGCACAAGGTGGGTATATTCTCCAGAAGCCCATCATTCTGTACCCATTTCACAGGAGAGCATCGACACCAAAGCCTGCTTCCCACTGAATTCAATATTAATTAGCATGCAGCATTTAACTAGGCAACAGTTTAATTGTACTCATAACATGCTTCTAATCACTGCAGTTTATCTGCATTAGCTTTGTTCAGCCAAAGAACCTTGCCACCCCCCTGCACTCGGGGAATTCACCAATTGTGATAACTTTCTTCACACTACAGCACTGGAAGCTCCGCAAGTCACCAACCCCAAGACACAGGCACCCCCTGCAAAGAAAAGCACCACAAACTGACTCCCCTATTTAATGATATAATGAAAATTTACAAGATGCATTCCGTGTTGAAGGCAGGGGAAGACTTCCACTCAAGAGGCAATAAACAAATACCACCACAGGATAAATTAATGACAAATCTATTAGTTGTTCAGGCACCCTTTTGATAACAGAATTCAATTCCTAGAATATAAAAAGGGCTCTGGTGACTTTCTGAATCCAGCCCAAAAAAAAATTACTGCTGTGTGGCCATAAAAAATTGGGATGAAACAGAAGCCTGCAAGCAGTTGATTGTCATGTATTTGATGTTTATGCTTCATCACAGATTGCAAAGAGAAGATAAAAACTCTGAGAAATAAAAACCAGAGTATTTAACAGTGGGGGAAGAGGCATGGGGGGGGGGGGGTTGTAATGCTTTCTGGTTTTTGCCTAATCACTGATTTAGTTTTTTAACATTATCCTGCTGACCATTTAAGCTTTCCCTTTGACTCAAAAGCTTAAAGGCATCCAACTTAGGAAAAAGTCAGTTTTATCATTTGGAAGATGTTACTAAGCTTCTGTAATTTTAACCCGGGCACTGTATAAACACCTCATAAATAAATCACAGTATTGCCTAACACTAAGTGAGAAATATACTAAAAAGCATTAAACTCCAAGAATATTTCTCATAGGACTTTGCTTTCTGATGCTACTCTTCTCGTTAAGTGCAACTCTTGGCCTGAAAAAGAGCAGCCATCTGATTTGGAGAAAGAAGAGGAACTGGGACGCTTTTATGCTGTGAAAAACATCTTCTTTCACTTAAAAAACCTGCACTTCTCACCTTACATACTTCAACATACACTGTGTGAACACGTCTGCCCTGAGAACAGCTTTAGGTGGTTGCTGCCTCCAGAGCTTGCCAGGGAGTAAAAATAATCTAAATCCCTTGCTTCAGAAAGTCACTGGATATCCCAATCATAAATTTCAAATTCCCAGCTGTCACTGCCTAACTACGCCCTCTGCATTTCAGCTAAGTCATGCTCTATGACATTATCACTCTCTCACACTTTGTACCTTCTTCAACATTAACAGTAAAAAAAAAAACAACTGTGGACTGTCTAACATTTTTCACCACGTTTATCACAGAAGCGATGACTTCAATCTCAATAGCTCTTATGAACTCATTCCTGCTAAATATGTTCTTTCCTTCACTCCCTGTTTCTCTGTATTTCCCCCCAGTATTTAGCCCTCTCGGTAAAATGGAATTGGGGGGTGTGAACAACAGTGTTCAAATACCAGCTTATTACTTATTTAGGAATCTGGAATGATGTAAGACGGTTTAAAGATCTCACCATGCCATTAAAAGCTATTTGAATGAGAGGGGGCCTTTTCCTCAACTCCTTTTTCCAAGGCACCATAAAGAACTCTACTGATGATGGATGACCTGAAAGCCTGGAAACCACAACAGCAAAAAAGGAAGTGGTAGTAAAAAAAAACAAACACAGGAATGTTATTAACAGGTGGAAGAGGGCAATGTGTTTGTTTGGGGAGGGTTGGGTCTCCCCCCCCCCCCCCCCCCCCCCCCCNNTGTTTTTTTGGGGGGGGGTGGGTCCCCCCCCCCCCCCCCCCCAAAAGTGACAACTCCAATACTCTTCCCCTGGAATTAATGCAATCCCTGTCTTTGGATTGCATGTGCCACACATTAAGTATTTATCTAGATCACTTCTGTATATTTATGAAGATAAGCTACAGAAAAACACCGGAGACCTCTGCATAGCGAGCACCCTTCATCAGGGTCACTGGCAAAGCATCATCGAGTTTATCTACTGAAAAACCACCACATGAGAGACCGCAGAGTCTAGAACCAGAGAAACTTCAGACATCTACGAAACGATGAGCAGTTCCCCTCTTACATCCCGTAACTCAATGGTTTGGACCTTCACTGACAAAGGAGGACTTACTCGGCAAGAACCCATCCCAGGTGTCATCTATCAAGAAATGAGTCCTAATTCAAACAAAAAGCACTCTGTGTAGGTTTATAGTGTAACTCCTTTTTTTAATATTATTTTTCTAAGAAGTTGTGTGCGCGCCCACTGGCGTGCTCTCGCAAACCATAGTGCCTGTTATTATGATTTAAGTCTCCTTCTTAAACAAGAACACAAGAAAAACATATCCTGTTCACAAACAGTAATCAGTATGTCTACCCAAATATTTAGGTACGTTTAATATATTTCCAGAAGAAACCAGGACCAGACAAGAGTCATTCCTTGTACTTGTTCTGAAGGTATTTCCTTGCTAAAAGTGTTTATCATTAAATTATTACATTAAAATATTTGTAATAAACAAACATGTAAATTTCTTTAGATCTGCATGATTCTGGAAGTCACCACTTCACGTATGAAGCGGAGAAATTAGAAAACAAACCAAAACCCAGCAATTAATCAGGAGAGCC
Source organism: Scolopax mira (assembly GCA_004320125.1). NCBI lineage: Eukaryota > Metazoa > Chordata > Aves > Charadriiformes > Scolopacidae > Scolopax > Scolopax mira. Next base: position 12,787 of record BJBW01010681.1, read on the forward strand.
TTATCAACCAGCAGTCACCCGCCTAACACTGGAAGTCTCATTTGATGGAAGTCTCAAAAGGCAGATACGTGACCTCACATACGGTTTCCATCATTTATCTGCAATTCCATTCACCCAGCCTCAAAATGGGGAAAATCCAACTTACCTGGACTGCAGTTTTCCATCAAAACAGAAGGTGCCCTAGAAAGGCGCGTTACCGTACAGAGACGTTCAACACCCAAGTACGGTCAAGTCTTCTAGAACCAAAGAACTCTCCACTGGAAGGTACAGAGGCTTTGCCAGGTATTACTTGTTTGGTGAATGTTTCAATCTTCTAGCAGAAAAAGTGACCCGTTTGCTTGACTTGCTACCTGCTGGGAACGTTAATGCAAGAACTTCCGAACTAATGAATGAACGGACAGGGGACAAACGGATTTTTGCAAGTTTATTGCACGGTAGTTACATTACTTCTCCACTGGCCAATCTAAAACGGTATTTTGGAAAACGGATTACTTAATAGCAAATAGCACTTTGCTTTAAATAATCGTGTGAGTTACAAATTATCTTTCCAACTGAGCAAATAAATCGAGCTGGGAGCACTCACTGGATCGAGCCGTTCATTTGTGAGTTATGCCCTATCGATGAGGATTCGCCAGTTTGCCCAGATCCTTTCCCTCCTCTGGAATGAATGCCATCAAAATTGATAATACCACTCAACACAAGTTACATATCCTGTACGTTACGAGCAGAGGGGCGTATCATCAGCTGGTGTAAATCTATACTGGCCTTAAAGCCAATGGAACTACATCAATTCACAGCTGCTGAAGATTAGTCCCTGGGTCTGTCTTTAGCACTGATGAAACCACTGAACCAAAGCCTGGCTGCACTTCCAAAATTTAAAGCTCCCATCGACTGTCGTGAGAGCTGTGCCTACAGGAGGAAAGGCAGATTCTAAGTAAGATGTCCTAAAAACAGTGCACTTCTCTCCCCCCTCACCATCAATCATTCTAAGTTTAAAGTTAGTGCTTAAAATTATAACCTGGGAGGAAGCCGAGAGCGCGGGGGAATTTTTTTCCTTCTACGTGTTCCCAGAAATTCTGTTTAATAACAGTGATTTATCAGGCCGAGTCTAGTTCACCACGATCAGGCAAATAACCCCAATAAAGCCCCCAGGAAATGCAGCACCATCGGAAACATGGATTTGGCCCCCAGTTTGACTCCAGCAGGGTGAAGTTTCAAGAAGTGACTGTTGCACTGCTCTTAGCTCTTGCCAAGATCAGTCATAATGAGATTTTTAACACAGGTGTAATGCTTCCTTCATCATCCTCATACACCCCTTCAGCTAATCTTTCCTCCAACGATACGATGCATCTGAGCACCCCTTGCTTGCACCCTCAGCCCTGGGGCAGTCAAAAGGACTAACAGAGGGCAGAAAGAAAGAAAATGCTCCCGAAAAAGGATTTTGTAGGAGGGGTTCTCAGTGTTTCTTAGACCGCCATCCCTTAAAACTGCAGGCAACAGAGAGAAAATACACTTGTTTTATAGAAGACATCTTTAATCAAGGGGAGCTTCTCTACACGATTCGGAGTGCGTGGATTGTTGCAAATAGCTAATAAATGTATTTCTGACTACAGATACCAGGAATGGTTTTTCCAAAGTAGCTACAGGCATCTTGCATAACGAAATGCACAGTAGTTATCTCTAGGCATTCTCCCTTACAGCTATATCACAAAAGGTTTACAACTGCCTGCATCCTACGAGCATTACATGCAACAAGGATTTCCTGCATCAACTGAATTAACTTTGAACCACAAGGAATAAAAACTCAAACCTCCTGCTTCAGGAGGCTACCAATAAGAATAATTAATGATCAAAACCGGTTAGCACAAGAAAAGAAAAAAAAAAAAGAAGTATTTTTAAGACGTTCCCTAGCGCTACTCCACTGTAAGTCATTTCAACATTAAAAAAGAATTAAACTGGAACATTCTTCTTCAACTTAAGCATACCCACATACAGTCAGATTTATCAACAGCACAAAATCGTTTCCTATCTACAGTCTGCTTCCCACAACTTTTTAAAACCAGTTTTTTAAATCATCTTAAGACACCACAAAACAGTTCAACTTAAACGCAGCTAATTGGATCACCCTTCTGCCCAGCTGCATTTTCTTTCATTAATCTAATAGAAGCAGTTGAGGAATTTCCCCCCTTTTTTTTTTTTTTTCCTTTTTACCTTTGCATTTTTCCTTTTCCAGTATCCACAACCAATCACCGCTCTGCTCTTCCCTCATCCTTCGTGGATCGCAGAGTGAGAAGGGTTCTTCGTGAAATAGCATTAAAAATAGAACCCACCCGATCTCCCCACCGGAGCATGCTCTGACGGGGCTGAGCCCACAGCTCTCTCAAGGTACCCCGTGCCCAGCTGGGAACCGAGAGCCAAAGGCAGTGCCAAATTAGCAATTTGCAAGCCTAATTGCACACACAAACTTGCCTCCATCCGTGACGAAGACTGCTAAAAACAAAAAAAATATTCAGCTTGCAGTTAAATTACGCGACTGAAAAGTTGCGGGTCAGTAGACAGTATAATATATATATATTTTTTTTATATATATTTTTTTTTTTAAACTTTTTCCCCTCCCCATCACCCCTCAAAGCTTCCATCTCTCTGTACTCGCCTAAATTTGACGTCGGCTGTGTAATTTAGGAGAAGGCACGCATCTAACTCGGGGCGATGGGAGAGAAGCGGCACAGGTGAACGGCACAAACACTCGTGCTGCTGGTTAATGCCTTAATGTCCCCATCTGTCCCCATCATCCCATTCCCCCCCCCAGCACACATGGAATGTCACGCACGGCAGCGGGATGGACGAGCAACAAAAAAAAAAACAACCCCCAACCCACCTTGGAAGCACCAAGATGGGAGGGAAAGCGGAGGCGCAAAGACACCCAGCACAAAAACACACCCCAAATTCCAGCACAGCGTGTCCGTCTGTCCGTCCGTGACAACGAAAAAAACCCCAAACCACCCCAACAAACCAACAATTAAACAAGGCTACGCAATGGTTGCGCCGGACGAGCACGTTTGGACCAGATCCCACAGGAGAGCGAGCGCTGACAGGCACACACAAGTAAGCAGGAATGACACTTAAACCAAGTAAAATTAACTACTATTATTATTATTATTTTTTAGGCAAGCAGGAGGCTAAGATACCTAACGATACCGACCGGAACTCCCAGAACTGTGATCCTCCTGCACTGCATGCGCGATAAAATAAATAATAATAACCAAAAAAAAAAAAAAAAAAGGAAGAAAAAATAATAATAACAAAAAGCAGACATGCTAAGGAAGCATCAAGTCGATCTGTTACCCTCAAATCGCCACCTTTAAAAGAATAAAGGGCAAAGAAGCCCAGGCTTTGCCTCCAGCACAGCACGGCTTTTTAAAGCGTATCCCTCGATGGTGTTCACAAATCAGCGAGCCAAACTTGGCGCTTTGGGGGGTTTTTTTGTTGGTTTTTTTTTTTTTTTTTTTTTCCCCACAGTTTGCTACGCTTTAGCTAAAATCACCGCCGGGAGGAGGGAGGTCTCCTCCCGCACATCATCCCCCCCGCTCCTGCTTCACCCTCCTCGGGCGTTTGTCTTCCCAACCTCAAACCCCAGCTTGTCCGGACACCACTGACCCCCCCATCCCCCCCCCCCCAAAAAAAAAACCCTACCTGCCCCTTCCACCACCTCCACCCCACTGCCCCCAGGCCCCCCTCTTGCAAGACTCTGGCACCCAAAGCATCCTGCCCCACTAAACTAATAGATATCAATTATAAATATATATTTATTATTATTATTTTAAAATCCCTCCTCCTCCCCCCCCCTCCGGTAAATACCACATCTTCCAGCCAGCATCCTGCAGCTGCTATAAATAAAGGCACATATCGCGTGTAATAAAAGCAAGCCCCCCCCTCTCCCCCCCCCCCCCCACCCCCCCCCCCCCCCCCCCCCGCCCCCCCCCCCCCCCCCCCACCCCCCACCCCCCCCCCCCAGCTCCAA
>BJBW01010682.1:449-35548 GCA_004320125.1 Scolopax mira
GCGGCGGCGACCCCGAAGCACGGATGGCCGTTTGCGGGAAGGCCCGTCCCGTTCGGGGAAGGACACGAACCCGCGTCCCGCTGTCGTCCGTTCGTCCGTCCCCCACCCCCGGGAGGCTCCCGCCCCCGTTCCCCGCCCCGCGTTTCGCCATTCCCGCCTCTCTAACCACCACCCCCCCCCTCCACCCCCGCCTCCATCCCGCCCGCCCGTCCGTCCCCCCCGGGCAAGGCTCCAGAGCTCGTTTGCATTTGGTTCACCGCAGCCTGACTTCCCAGAAACGGCTCCGCTCCTGTTTATTCCCTTTGACTGGCAGAGGCGGCAGCTCCTCCAGGGCAAAAATTAAAGAAGAAGAAAAAAAAAAAAAAAAACACACAACCCCAACCCAAATACACCCAACTATTTTAAAATAAAACTCAACCAAAAAGTCGGATTTGCTTTTGGAGAGCGGAAAAAAGAGAAAGAAAGAAAAAAAAAAAAAGGCAGAGAAACTCCAGGTTGGGGAAGGGGTGTCCCCCTTGGTTCTTGCCAGGACGGGGGCACGGTGCTCTCCTGGGGGCACTGACACGGCGGCCACCGGGGCAAAGGGACAAGGAAATCCCTTGGGGACAGAGGGACAGACGGCGGCACCCGGCCAAGGGAAGGAGGGCTCCTGGCTCCTGGCTCCTTGCAGCGGCTCCCCACCGGCCCGCCGTGGCTCCACAGACGGGCGCCTTGGCCCCTGCCCCTCGGCCGGCCGCAACCGCCATGGAGCAGCCCAAGGGCTCCTGGAGCCAGCGCCACCGTCCTCACAGCCACCATTGCCACCATCGTCCCTCATGGGGAATGGCCGCCCGGGAGCCGTGGTTGTGTGGGCCGGCTCCTTGGAGCCCCCCCGGCACGGCCCCGGGAAAGATTCACCCCTTATTGTCCCCATATGTTGTGTCGATTGAGGGGGGGGTGGTTCTTCCTCTGGGGTCTGCAGCCAAGGCCGGTGGCAGCCTGGCACTTGAAATAAAGGCCAGTGACATGGGGACACGGGGTCCGCTGCCCCACAGCCCCTCTCTGGCATACCCCAGCCCCAAATTGCTTGGGCAGGCTGCCTGGAGGGGTCTGGGTGCCCCCAGCAGAGGTGGGGGGCTTGGGCTGTGCCCTCCTAGGGCACCCCCAGTTCCCTGCTATCACCACCCCCCTGCAGGCAGGACTCTCACCCCGGGGGAGGGGGTGTCCCACGTCCCTGGGGGGAGAGGGGGGCAGGGAGGGTGGACTGTGGCCACTCTGGAGGGGTCTGGGTGTCCCCAGCACCCATGGGGGGCTTAGTTGTGACACTCCTGGTCTTTGGCTATCACCCTCCCCGCGGGCAAGACTCCCACCCGGGGGGGGGGGGGTTCCATACCCCGGGGGACGGGGGGGGGGTGCAGCCGCTCTCCCAGAGGGGTCAGGGTGCCTCCAGCAGAGGTGGGGGGCTTGGTTGTGGCACCCCCGGTCTCTGGCTATCGCCCCCCTGCAGGCAGGACTCCCACCCTGGGGGGAGAAGGGATTGTCCCACATCCCGGGGGGGGGGGGGGACGGACGATGACACCGTTCTGCCCGAGGGGGTCCCCGGGGCTGCCCTCGCCCCCGCGCTCCATCTCGGGGCCACCCGTGCGGACCGGGCCCGGCTCTCCCGTCGAGGGGGGAGGGAGGGGGAGGGGGGGGGGGGGGGGGGGGGGGCACCGCGGTCGGGACTGTCCTCTTCTTAGAAGGAAAGATCGCGGAGGGGAGCGGGAGGGGGCGGCCTGCGCTGCCCGGAATGGGCCGGCGGAGGCTGGCGGCGAGCCGAGGCGGGCCGGGCCGGGCGGGGCGGCGGGAGGGCGCCGGCAGCGTTACAAGAAGCCGAGCAGTTCCAGGAACCCGAGGGCGGGCTCAGAGCCCCGCTATAAGAGGCCTCCCCGGGCCGCCCTGCCAGCTCCGCCGCCCGCCCGCCGCCACCGCCGGACAAACCGGCCCTGCCGCCGCCGCTGAGACCGGCCCCGGCACCCGCCGCCCCAGGTACGGAGCTGCCCGCGGCGGGGACCGGGAGGGGGAGGTGGGATCGATGGCATCCCGCGGGGAAGGGATGGTCAGCACCGGGGACGCCGGTTTCCCCTCTAGGAGGGGGTAGCCCGGGATTGGAGATAACTGGGAGTCAGTGCCCCGCGGCGAGAGGAGAACGGGAGACCGGGGATGCCGGTGTCACCCCAGGAGGGGGTAGCCCGGGACCGGGGGTGCCGGTACCACCCCCCCGGGAATGAGATAACCGGGAGCCCCGCGGCAAGAGGAGAACCGGAGACCGGGGATGCCGGTGCTCCCCAGGGATCGGGGTAGCCGGGGATGCGAGTGCCCCGCTGGGGTCAGGGGATGCCGGACCCCCGCAGGAGGGAGATAACGGGGAGCCAGTGCCCTGCGGCGAGAGGAGAGACGCAGACCGGGGATGCCGGTGCCTCACCAGAGCTACAGCCGGGGTTCAGGGATGCTGGAGCCCCATGGCGGGGGGTGGGGGGGTGATAGCTGGGAACTTTGGGCTGCTGGTGCCCTGGGAGGGCAGTAGCCGAGGAAGGGGGAGGCGGGTACCGGGGATGCCGTGGCTCACGGCCGTTCTCCGCCGCAGGTGATGGTGTAGCAGCCGCTGCTCCCGGCAGCAGCACCCCGAGCGCGCAAAGCTGGCTCCCTGCGCCATGGTCACCCACAGCAAGTTCCCCGCCGCCGGGATGAGCCGCCCCCTCGACACCAGCCTGCGCCTCAAGACGTTCAGCTCCAAAAGCGAGTACCAGCTGGTGGTGAACACCGTGCGCAAGCTGCAGGAGAGCGGCTTCTACTGGAGCACGGTGACGGGCGGCGAGGCCAACCTGCTGCTGAGCACCGAGCCGGCCGGCACCTTCCTCATCAGGGACAGCTCGGACCAGCGGCACTTCTTCACCCTCAGCGTCAAGACGGAGTCGGGCACCAAGAACCTGCGCATCCAGTGCGAGGGCGGCAGCTTCTCCCTGCAGAGCGACCCCCGCAGCAGCCAGCCCGTGCCCCGCTTCGACTGCGTGCTCAAGCTGGTACATCACTACATGCCGCCCGCCCCCTGCGCCGTCCCCGAGCAGCCTGGGGGGACCCTGCACCCCAAGCGCACCTACTACATCTACTCGGGGGGTGAGAAGATCCCCCTGGTGCTGAGCCGCCCGCTCTCCTCCAGCGTCTCCACCCTGCAGCACCTCTGCCGCAAGACCGTCAATGGGCACCTGGACTCCTACGAGAAGATGACTCAGCTGCCGGCTCCCATCAAGGAGTTCCTGGACCAGTACGATGCCCCCCTCTAAGGGGCTGGTGGAACGTGGTCACACGCTACAAGCACAAGAGCAGGGGACAGGCACAACGCCCCACCGGCGTGGGGACTCGCAGGGCACGCCAAGCCTCTCCCTCTGGGAAGGAGAGGAGTGGGACTGGGGCTTGCCACGGTGGGCTCAGGGCTGTGGCCAGCACAGCCTGGTGCCTCATGTGCTGGGGGGACCCCCCGAGGAAGCGTGATCCCCCTCTCCATGGGGAAGGAGGCTGCTCCGGTCAGATGGTGGATGTTACAAGTGTGCTCAAGGAGAGCGGCCGGGAAAAGCCCCTCAGCAAAGCCCCCCGGGGGTCTTGGGCAGCCAGGATGGCACGGGGGGACATCCTCCTCCACAGCCACATCTCCACCGCCACGGTGAGACCACACCGGGGGCATCCTGACGAGAACCCCCTTCTGCCACCAGAGAACGGAAAGCACTGGAGTCCAGCGAGTGCCTGATCACTTTTCCTCAGTTTTAAGGGGAAAGTGTTTTTTTGCCCGTACTGTACTTTACCTCTTGCTGCCTCCTTGTGGGTGGAAGCTCCTTTCACACCAGGCCCCAGACTTGGAGGTCGCTGCCTTTTTTCCCCCCTCGTTGCCATTTTCCAGGGGACTAAGCCTTAATATTCTCCCTTTCCCCGTGGTCTGGGTTACTGCACATCGTTTGGTGACACCGCGCGTTAACGGTCCCAGTGACGTCCCATGATGCCAGAGAGGAAACAGCGTGTCCCAGCGCTGCTGAGAGTCCCACGCGTCCGCAAGGAGCCCCCGGGGACCCGGTGCTGCCGCTGGACCGTTACTCCCGAGTGTCGTACCCCACCTCTGCCCGGCTGCTCCCCCCAGACCCGGGACACACTGCTCCAGGGGCACCGATTCCCACAGGAACGGAGCGGGAACATCCCCTGTGAGTGCTCTTCTGTGTCTGCCTGGAGAAGCGATTGGGTTTTTCTGGCTTTTTTTTTTTTTATGGTGTTTTTTTTTAAATTTTTTTTTTCTATTTTTTTTTTTTAACCAAAGGGATGTTTACAGGCCAACGTGAATCACTGTCTTTTATAAAGATTCCATCTTCACCTCCAGCCTCGAGGGCTGAGCAAAACCATGCTTGAAAATTCAACCAAAACAAAACTCAGATGAAACTTTGCACATATTTATATTTATATTCAGAAAAGGAAACGTTTCCATAATTTATAATAAAGAGCACTATTTTTTAATGAAAAAAAAAAACCAAAAAACCCAAACCAACCCAGATCTGCTTTGTTTCCTCCCCTGCACCCCCAAGGCCACTCGGGGCCCCCCCTGAGCGTGATGCACGTCCCTCCCTGGCCCCTGTGATGCCGGGATGGTGTTTACAACACCACGTAAGCGCCGGTTTCCTGGAGCCGTGCTCGGTGCGGGGTGATCCCGTCGCGGTGACTCACCGCCCGGCGTGCGTAAGTGCTGCCCCAGCGCTCAGGTATGTCCGAGCCCCGTGACAGCAGGGACGAGCCACGAAGCACTGTGGGACAGGACTTGCCCCCGGCTTTAGGCTCACAGTGGCGCCTGCGGATTGTCCCCGGACCGCAAGAGATGGAAAAGGCAAGTTGGTGGCCAAGGCTTGCCCATGGCGCTGCCCCAAGTCCCTCCTGCCTCCCAGCTTGTCCCCAACCTGGCTTTGGGAGGAGAATATGGAGGTGGGAGGTGATGGAGTGAACCCCAGCCTGGTCCAGATCAGGTACTCCAAGAAAGATACAGGGGGAGGAGGCAAAGATTTACCCCAGCAGAGCCTGGGTCCTGCTCTTACCTTCCACGGTGGCTGTGAGGGTGGGAACCAGGCATGGGAATAATCCCACAGCTCCAACCAGAGGGGAGCGTGATGCCCGGCTGGAAACCTGTGTCTGGGGTGGGGAATGAGGAATGAGGAACCCCCAGCAGCGAGGAGCAGGCTCTGCCTGTGCACCCTGTGCTCCACAGCCCCCGCAGCACCCCCAGCCCCACACAGTGGGCATCCTGCCGGGCATCCCACACCAGGCAACCCCAGCCGCTGGGAAAAGGCTTCCCTTAGGAATCGCCCCGGAGCAGAGGGACGGCACGTGTGCGGGCACGGCATGGTCCCGGTGACTATTTTGGGACTATTTTGGTGCTGCTCTCCGGGTCGTGGCTCGCGGGCTGCCAGGAAGTGGCGCGGCCTGCCTGGGCACCCGCCGGAGCTATGTGAGGAATGTCCATGCGCAGGGGTGGCCACCCGCCAGGCCCTGCCGAGGCACATCCCCGACGTCAGGGCTCCCGGCAGCACCGGTGACTCCCAGCCCCGCACCAGGGAACAGGGGTGGGGGGGGGGGACACAGCACCATGGGGCCCAGCAGCCCCCAGCCAGCCGGGAGCATCGCCCCCACGATGCTCACAGCGTTTGGGAAGGGACCTGGAGCTTCACAGCTCTGGGGCAGAACAAGGCACAGCAGGGGATGGGGAATTGGGGTTCGGGGCGGGCGGGAGGCTGAGCACCCCCAGACCCCCAGCAGAATGAGGGGAAGGTACCCTCTGGGGAGGGCGGTCAGGCTTCCTGCAGCATCTGTGCCCAGCACCCCCAGCCGGACCCCAGCCCCAGGGAACAGGCCCCTTCCCAAAAGGACCCTGGGTGCCTGTCATCGCTGTTGGGGGGCCTCTTCCCTCCCGCTTGGGCCGTGGCAGCGCTGCAACCGGCTGCTGAGTCGAGAGTCCGGGAAGCTCGGCCGGCCCCACGGGTTTCTTGGAACAAACCCAACCTCGCAGCAGCAGTGACGCGGCGGCCGACGGGCAAATCCCTGCCCAAGGTTTCACAAACCTCTCGCCTTCTCCAGAAAAACCGAGCGGACTTGGCCCCGCGTTTCGTAAGCGGCTGATCGAGCGTGACATGGGCAACCAGTTCCCCTCTGCCCCACGGCCGGGGCAGGCTGAGCTCATCCCCACGGAGGCTTCCTGGACGGGGAAGGCATTCTCGGGGGTGATTTCACCCTGTCCCTGTGTGGTGGTGCCAGGAGATGGATGGGAAATGGGGCACGAGCGCAGGGGCCAGGAGTGGGGCTGGGACAGCTGGTTGTGGTCCTGTGGGTCCCCTCACCCCATGTCTCCCAGGGCTGGGCACCAGCTGGCCACAGAGTGGCCATGCACTGAGCCGGCCGGCATCAAGCAGGGCACACTGCAGCCCCCCTCTCCCTGGGGACCTGTCTCCCATCTCCCTGGCCAGGAGAACTTGGGTGATCGGCCAGTGTCCCCAGAGAGGGGCTCAGGGCAGACTGAGGACCAGACAGCAGCAAGTGCGGAGGTAGCCACAGTGAGCCAAGCTGGGCAACCCCACAATCAAGGAGGGTACCCAGTTTCCTCACCGTGCTGCATCAGCCCTGGGACGGATTGGGCACCGGCACTGGCACCAGCACTGGCACCAGCACCCTGTCAGGCAGTGGCCCCAGCCCTGTCCTTCCCTGTGCTGGAGGCTGAAGCTGCCCATGGGCTTTCTTCTGTGCTGGGGCTGAGATGAGACCGGCAGGGATGGGACAGAACAGGATGGGACAGGACAGGACAAGTTGTCCAGCAGCTCCACTCTGCTTGCTCCGAGCACGGACAACCCTGGGCTGGGCAAACCCACAGCCCCCACACCGAATGGCCCACCAGGCCAGTCTGTGGCACAGGGCTGCAGGACCAGCCATTCCCAGGTGGTGAGGAACCTTCTGGCTTCTGGGAGCCACAGGCTGAGAACCAGCAGAACTCACTGCAGCTGTACACACAGGCTGTCCCCAGCCCCGCTGCCTCCTCCACGCTGTGATGGTGACCATGCAGAGCAGGGTGAGAGCCAGCAGGGCCACAGGAGCATCCGCCGAGGTGCTGGGGGGCAGGAGGGTGTTGGGCAGGGACAGGCAGCTGCCTCCTGCCCCTGGAACCCCCGGCTCTGTCCCAACCTGGCCCCTCCTAGAAGGGCACGGGGCAGCCGCCGACACTTCCCACCACGTCGGCAGCTCGTTACTGGCATGAGAAGGAAGTGTCTGCCGGGATGGCGAAGCCGAGCCCTGCAGGGTCAGGGGGTGCAGGAAACCTGCTCTGGTGCATACCAGCATCTGCAGACCCAAAAACAGGAAACAACTGCAGCCTGTGATCGCCGCAGGCCGGCAGCCCCCGGTGGGGCAGGCAGCACCGCAGCTGGGGGGGCTCGGCTGGGCACCACGGCTCTGCTGTGTGTACCCCAGCCACACGGTGAAGCCCAGCCAGAAGCCATCCCTGGGGAGCAGGACAGAGCCATGGGGGCACCCCAGCCCCGCACTGGGACCCCCAGCCTGACTGTGCCGCTGGTGTGTGGAGCAGCCCAGTCCCCTCGTGGGAGCAGTGGCTGTGGCAGGAGGGGACATTCCTCTTGTTCTACCTGGGCCATGTCAGCTCCATCCCAAGCCATGGAACTGAGAGAGCCCATGCCAGCCGTGGGGCTGGCACGACCCACAGCCCCATGGCAGGAGGGAGATGGTGCCGCACAGTGTCCTTGGGGATGTCCCCTTGGGCTGGCTGGGTCATCATCACTCTCCTGTCCTTGCACCCAGGGCTCGGTGGTCACCCTGAGGAAGGAGGGTGCCGGAGTGGGGGGCAGAGGCAGGCAGGGATCCCGCCATCAACACCCCGACCTCGTGGCACACCCCTCGTGCACTTCCTCCTGCCTTGTCCCCGCACCGCCAGGACCTTCCCACATCCCCCGGCGCGTTTCCCAGTAGGATGCAGGAAAGGGGTGTGCAGCAGCCGGGGACTTACTGTAAATGGCACCACCTGCTCCTTACATGGCAATTCCTCTGCGGGCCAGGGCCACGGGGACGGTTGGGAACAGGGACTGGTGACATCTGCTCCCCAGCAAACTGCCGGGAAGTGTGAGCTCCGGCTGTACAGCACAGCCCCGGGGCCGGCGTGGGAGCCACTGGTCCCACGGCATACACCCCCCTGCCCCACCTTCTGCCCTCGGGGAAGGCACACACAGCATGGCCCCGCAGTGTGGCATGAGATCCCTGGCCATCTCAGGGGCTCGGCCAGTGGTCACCCATCCCATCACTGGCACAGAGGAGGTAGAGCCTCAGTGGCCAGGGCTGTCCCGAGCCCCTTTGCCACGTGCCTGGCTTGGGGGAGAGCTGTGAGCAGGCGGGGAGCGCGGGGTGGCAGCGGGACCCCCGTGCCCTGGCCAGGGTGTATTTTGGGATGCCGAGGAGCCCGGAGGCCTGTGTACGTCCCCATGGAAACCCTTCTCTGTTGCTGCTTCTCCGGCCAGACCCGCCGTCAGCGCGGGGGGAGCCAGCAGCTGCGGATTCCTCACTCCTTCCATCAGCAGCTCTGGGGGCTGCGCTGCCCCGGCCTCCTCACCCCCCACCCAGTGCCACATCCACCAGCTCGCCCTTCCCCTCGCCCACCGGGGGCTGGGAGTCCTGCTGTCCCACCAGCCACCACCACCCTGGACTTTGAGAGATGCAGACCCTTCACCTGCCCCACGGGACCCTGTGAGGGAGCAGCCTCTCCCACCGCCCCGCAGCCCCTGCCCACGCCAGCACCCACCGGGGACTCGGTCCTGCACCCTGTGACTACCATCGGTGGCCCAGGGCAGGGCTCTCACTGCCCACGTGGACACGGATGTTCAGAGTGGAACTCCCCCCCCCCCTCCAGAGCCTTTCCACAGCCCAGGAGGAAGTTTTCATCCCGGCAGCTGGAGCCCAAAGAAAGTTTTGACATTTCAGAGGAAGGTTTCAAACAAAGCCACGTTGCTGTGGCAATGGCAGCCGCAGGCCCCCCCCCTTCCTCCCCCCAGTCCCGTCCTGTGGCTGGGGACATGGCCAAGGTGGGGGGAGCAGCAGCCCAGCGCCGACGGTGCTGGGACTCCGGGGCAGGGGATGGCAGTGGGTCACGTCCCGCAGCCCCAGGTCCTGCACGGGGGACTGAGGGTGCTGCTGCCACGTGCCACCTGCTGGGGGGGGCAGAACATGGGCAGACCCCATTCTGCATCCTCCATGGGGCCATCCCCCCTCCCAACCCCCAGCCAGTGACCTTGAACCAGCCCCACAGTCTTCTTGCACCTGCATTGGCAGCAAGCGGCGAGGTGGCTGCCATCGGCCGCCGTCACTGCTGGCACACGTCACGGGCACACGATGGCACGTCACGGGAGGTCCCCGTGGGTGCTCCAGGTGCAGGCTGCCAGCTGCCTTGGGTGTGTTTGCCCAGCAGAGTGCGGAGTCCTTGGATGACCCTGGCAGAGCGGCCATGGGCAGGTGCCAAACCCCAGCCTCGGAGCATCCCTTGGCCTCGATCAGCCCTGGCCTCAGCCCCCGGCACCAGAGACGGGCAGCAGCGATGCCACACACAGGGCTGGGGATGGGGCTCCCACATGTGGGACCCTCCACCTGCCCCCTCCCCACCCAGCACGCGATGCTGGGGACCCAAAGGTGACCCCCAGCCAGGCGGGCTGTGCCTGTCCCATGGGTCCCGTTGGCAGAGAGCAGCTCCAGCCTGTGCCCATCAGGCCAGAGGCAAGGGGTGGAGGTGGCGCCGCACTGGGCAAGAACGGGGCATGCGGCTGGCAGAGGGCACAGCTGGAGCAGATGTTCCCTAGAAGGACCCAAGGGCCCCGTCTCAGCAGTTAACGAGTGGGAATGGGAGCACTTTACTGTAATTCCAGCAATTACATTGTTCATCCTTGGCAGCCGGCACCAGTTGGTGTCCAGCGCCATGGGATCACCATAAGCCACCTTGGCATGGAGGCTTGGCAGCGTGCCGTGCCGCCGGGCAGCCGGCCAAGGCAGGGCAATAAAAGAGCTGCAGAGCGAGGTGCGAGGTACGGTAAGAGCCCGCCCCAGGGAAGTTCCTGTCACCGGCACAGCCCCGGCGTGCAGGTGCTGGTCAGGAAGCACCCGGTGCCCCCGGGGGTGCCAGCCGAGCCCGCAGGACTCCCTGTGTCTCTGAGGAGTTGATTTGCCACCCAGCAAGGTCTGGCAGCCGCTCTGTGCCCGGTGCCCACAGACCCTTGCCAGGACATGGAGTGGGAGCTGCCAGCAGCAGGATGCTCCAACTAACACACGGCAGGGAGGGCTTGGGGCAGCGAGGTGCTGGTGGGGTGAAGGAGAACCCCCACTCACCAGGTGCAGAACGGGGCTCGGGGGCTCAGCAGAGGCTACGCTCAACGTCCTGTCACCCCAAGGGACCCCGGGGACCCAGCATCCTGCCCAGCCAGCACCTCCTCAGCCCCTGCTCGCCCACTACTGCGTCCAGACAGGCTCTGCCTGGTCTCACCTCCCCTGCATCGTCCCCCCAGGCCTGGCTGCCCCATCCTCTGGGTGGTCCCCACCGGTGCCTGGGAGCGGGGGACAGTTGGCACCCAAGGGACGGGAGCGTGAGCCCTGCTGAGTCATCACTTTGCTGTTCTCGTTTTTCCATGGTGCTGTTGTGCAGTTTGCTGGAAGCCAGCTAAGAGCCATGACTAATCTGTTCTCAAAACAAGCACAAAGAGAGCGGGGAGGTTTGTGCAAGCCCCGCGGGGAAGGGGAGGGGGGGGGCTGAATCACAGCACGGGGCTCGGTGGGGGGGAGGCCAGCAGCTGGCAGCAGCTGGGAATGCCCGGCCACGGAGCAGCCCTGCAGGCAACACCTGCGTGGGGTGGGCACAGCACAGGGCTGGGCAAGGTCCATGGGGACCCCCACGTGGCCTCGCCATGGGGTGCAATCGAGCCAGGCAGGGCTGGGGCGCAGGCAGGGTGGGCCATCAGAGCTCAGAAACGCACATGCAGTGGCCAAGGTCAGGGCTCCCTCCCATCGTGGTCGTTTCTGCCCTGCAGGGAAGCCGTGGGCCAGGGGAGGCCGGGGAAGGAAGCGCAGGAGTTTGCTCTGGCCGGAATCGGGCATCCATTGATTTGCTGTTATTAAAACCAGAGCTGCTGTCGGGAACTCTGCAGCCTGGCTGCCCTCGCACACGCTTCCTGGAAAGGGCTGTCCCGTGTGCCCTCGCCGGCGGGGGACGGTCCCCCCAAAGCACCTGGACACAGCACCGGGTTGGGGTGGCAGCCGGGGAAGGAGAAGCCCCCGTGGGGATGGGAGCTGGCAACTCGATTCCACACTTAGTGGCCACCTCTCCCGCTGGTGACTCTCAGTCCCCGCTGCCCCTGGCCCTCCTTGGCTCCCCCGGCAAACCCATCACCCCACAGGGCTCGTGGTGGCCCTGTCACCCCACAGCAGGCGCTGGTGGCCGCGAGGGCGCAGTGGCACTCACTGCCCCTTTCCTCTGCTGGGCTGAAGAGGGTTTACTGGCGAGGCAAAGTCATCGCTTCCAGCGGAGGATGAATCACCCCTGTCAGGAATTCTGCCCGGGGGCTTTTCTGTAAGAGTATGGAATTTCGACACACACAGAGGCTGCCCCGTGCCCCCCACCCCCGGCCGTGTGGGTCCCTCCTTGCACAACCTCCCTGACAATGGGGTTCCTCTTCCCAGCCCTGCCCTCGCAGCTGCTGCCAAGGGGTGCAGACATGGGCACCCTGGCACGGGGGATCCCTGCCCACGGCAAGGAGCGACATCTCAGGAGCCACTGGAGCCAGCGTGGGGGGCCAAGACTTGCCTGGGTTCCCAGCTTGGCACGGATGCCCCCACCTGTAGTGTTGCACACCCCAATGCCCCACACAGCTACCCTGGTCTTAAGGGGGTCCCTGCGAAGCTGTGGGCTCCCGGTGTCACCCGTGCTCAGCCCCGTGTGGCTGCGGCTGTTGTCAGGATGTTGCTGTGGCTGTCCTGTGGTCCGGAGCCCCCAGCTGCTCTGGCACCCCCAGGCAGGTGCTGGCAGAGAGGAAGTGGTGGGTCCCAGCCGCAGCCACCGCAGCGCCTCGGCAGCAGCGTCGTTCCTCTGTCTCCACCATCCCACCCCCATTCACGCTGGCAGCACCCCAGGGTGATGGGAGCGGAGCCGGGGGGGACACTGGCGGAGGCATGTGGCTGCAGATGGAGAGGCAGCTTCTGGGGACACCTGCCCGCTGCCCCCCGTCACCATCCCAGTGCCACCCTGCTCAGGGCACTACTGAGCTGTGGAGACACCACCAGCCTGGGTTCTCCTGGCATGGGCTGCTGCAGCCCCAGGGCCAGGCTATGGCTGGTGAGGAGGTGGGGAGGGGGCCAGGGCTTTCCCGGCAGCCAGCAGTGACCCCACCGGAGCTCAGCCATTTTGGGGCCGGGATGTCTCTCGGTTTCCAGTCGCTGCAGAAACTCTCTTTCAGAGTGAGAGCACGGGGGTTTCGTGATAAGGGGGGAAGCACACTCAGAGCAGGAACCGAAACGTCACCTTTGAGACCGGCGGCTCTTCCCCGAGCGCAGCCTCACCGCTCTCCCGGCAGCTCTGCAGTACAGGGGGCTGCTGGAGTGGGGGCTGCTCCTGCCCCACACTCAGCCCAGCCCCCCCTGAACGGGGTGTATGCTCTGGCCATGGGCACAGCATAGCCCCATTCCCTCCAGCATCCTGCTGCAGCCCCCCAGAGCCTCAGCCCCACCATCCCGATGGCCAGGGGAGCTGAGCCCAGCCCCACAGCCCCCTCCTTGGCTCAAAGCCTCTGCTGACAAACCAGCCCGCTTCCCCTTGGGGGGCTCTGCCTCGGGCTCTGTTGGCACACTGGGGTGGGGAGACATGGTGTGTCTCTGCCATGGTGCCACATGGGAGAGATGAGGGGGCTCAGACAAACCCAGTGGCCAGAGGAAAGCGGCAGGAGTGAAAGTGAGCCCCAGCCCTGGCTGTGGCCATTGGCAGCTGCACGGCACAGGGGAGGGACAGGTCGCCCCAGTTCCCCAAACTGCCCCACAGGTGAGGAGATCAAACAGCCCAGCTGCCATGGCTGTGAGAAACCAGAGATAACAGCTCCCACTTCCCACAGACACAGAGCTGCCCGGAGAAAAATCCGCAAGAGCCTGTTCCCAGGAGGCCCTTCTTGATGTGAATGCCCCCCGTGCCCTGCTCCGGCCATCCCAGCGAGGCTCCCGGCCGGGCATGGCCCCGCACGGCCAGTGTCCCCAGCGGGGAAGAGACGGCCACCCCAGGCAGGGCAGCCCAGGGCTACGTGGGGGTGGCAAGACCTGCAACCTCCCCACACCAGTGGCCACCGGGCAGCTTCAGTGCAACAGGCCCACGTGCAGACCCTGCCACCACCACCAGCATCAGCACCACCACCATGGCGCTGCTTCCCGGCAAGGGTCAGCCACCCTGCGGTAGCCACCAGCCACAGCTGCAGCCATGCTTCCCAGAGGGCTGCGTGATTTGCCTTCCCTGCTTTGCATGCCCGAGGCTGCCCCAGGGGGCAGGGGGATACAGGGGGTGTGGGGGACACAAGGCAGGGTAGAGATACCCCCTTCGTGCCCCCCATCCTGCTGAACACCAGCGGCCTCCCTGGGGCTGGGGGGAGGGGGTGGGGGATGTGGGGAAGGACCAGGACGCGGTGGGACCTCGGCTGTGGGAAGCTGCTTTATTTTTGCTTTCTGCCATTCCTGGAAACACACAGCTGGAGGGGCCGCTCCGACCTGCCTGCTGGGAAGCAGCCACGGCCCCCCCCCCCAACTCCTCTCCGCTTGCCAGGATGCTCCACACCCAGGGGGAGCTCCCACGGCCCCCACGGGGCTGTGGCCACCAAGCCCAGCCTGTCCCTAATCCAACCACCCCAAAACTTGGGGGGGGTAACACACACATTCACGCCTCGGTGTCACAGAGCAACCCCATTTCTGCAGGTTGGGAGGGCTGCCTTTGGACACCCCCCACTCCGCCGGCGAGCCCCCCGGGGGCTGCGGTGCCACAACGAGGAGGGTGAGCAGCTCCGTCCCAGCCCTGGGCCACCTGCGGGCTGCGGTCCCCACGCGCTGAGGCCGAGCAGGTCCATCCCAGCTCCCCCCCCCCCCCCCCCCCCCCCCCCCCCCCNNCCCCGCCCCCCCCCCCCCCCCCACGCATTAGCACCAGGTTGATTTATAGAAATCCAATGGCCGGGGCTGCCAGTGCCTCCTGCCAAACCTCATTAACGGCTGGCCTGGGAGCAAGGCAAACAGCTCGTGCAGCAACAAGGAAATCCTTGTTTAAGCATTTCTGGCCATGCAGGGCCCTTCCCCTCACACCCAGGGGAGGAGGAGGAGGAGGAGATGAAGGCCACAAGCCCCAAGCTGGCACTAGCTTGGCAGCCAGGAGGAAGGAGACATAGCGGGGTCTGCACAGGGAGGGAACCTGCAGGATGGGCTGTGAACTGGGAGGGAGTTGGGAGCCATGGGGACATGGTGGGGGGCAGAGGGCTCCCACGCTGCAGCACCAGGGTCTGCCCTCCTTGCACCCCAGCACTGGTAACCCATGGGGACATGGGGACAGTGGGGTGCCAGCAGTGGGTGATGCGGGGCTGGCTCAGAAGGCCAGCACTGTTCTAGCCAACAGGTTCAGGCAGCCCAGGGGCTCTCTGGCTCACTCCCACCCCTCTGCTGGGGCCACCAGCCAGCCCCCCTGTGCCGTGCCATGCTGTACTGTGGGGCAGAGCTCTGCCAGGGCTGGTCCCAAGGGATTTACCATCCCATCCTTTGCAGACGAGCCTGGAAGAAACTTCTGCACAGGGTTGGGGCAGGATTCTGCCCACCCCTTGGTGCCCCCCTGCTCCCACCCATGCTGGGTTCCCCACACCAAACTCTGGCCATGGGGACAGTGAGCTACAGGCACACGGGGCTGCCAGGAGGCTGTGGGACCCAGCACGGTCATGCCATCTCCACGGTGGGCACAGGGCACAGCTGACCCACGGACCTGGCACCAGCAAGCTCCGGAGCAGCCTCAGCGACCTGCATCTGCCTGCCCCACGTGTGGCTCGGGATCTATTTCATCATCTGGAGAAAAGCATTTACTGCCAATAAACGGGCTAATTAATTCTCCTCAAAGACCTCTCAATTATTCATCTCGGGCCACAGAGAAAACAATTACAGCACTTACCTCAGCCCTGGCTTGGCCAGTGCAGCAGCCAGTGCGGGGCCAGGGCTGGCGGCAAGCAGGGCATGGCCAGGGATGGCCCGGCACTACTCCCGGCACACAGACCCGGTTCCCGGTTGCCCAGTCAGCCCCAGCTTTGCCCACTCGGCAGGAGTGACCCCGCGGAGCTCCAAGGGTGGGAACAGCCACCAGCCCCACGGCCATCGCCAGAGTGGTGCTCTGTCAGGGTGCCCCCAAGAGCTGCTTCCACCACAGGGCTCAGGATCAAGGGGACCTCCCCAGCCCCCTGCCCTGCTCCTCGATGCAGGGGACGACCCCTGGGTCCAACCCCAACCTGCCACGTGCAGACGAAGCCACTGCTCTCATCCACTGAGGACACGGCCACGGTTTGCTCCCTCCCTGCCACCCACCTCTCCCCAACCTCCCTGCCACCCACCTCTCCCCAACCTCATCCAGCAGCTCGGGCACCCTCCACACCTCCACCCAGGGACACACATGTCCCAGCCATGGCCAGGCCCAGCCACAGACACCCCATGAGGGGTCCCAGCACCCCCAGCCCCACAAAGCACAATACTCCTACAATACAAGCAGGACCCTGTCCCACTGGGAGACCCACCTCCCCCCCCACACACACTGTCCCCTCTGCCCGCAGCCCCTGGGGTCAGGCCATGCTGGGGTCCCCCTGGGAGAGGTGGGTTTTTCCCCATCTCTTCCGCCCTTGGGATGCTCCTGCTGCCCCATGGCAGGGTTGAGGCCCTGCTCCCTCCGCCTTTGCTGCCCCCAGGAAAGAAGCAAAACCCACTGCACCCCTGGCACCACCACCTTGGCACAGCTGGAGCACACCTGGGCAGGATGCGGGGACACAAAGACCCCCGGGGGCCGCTCTCTCCCACCCGCACCCCGTGCCCGGCGGGTCGGGCTCCTCTAGCACGTCCATCCCGCCACCTCCCGGGACTTCCCGGACCCCCGGGAGTGAAAGCATCGTTATCCCGGGGCGGGTGGGCAGAGCCCCGGTTCCGGAGCCGGTGGCCGGGATAGCGCGGGGTGCGGGGCGGCGGCGGCGGGGCCGGGGCGGGAAGGGTTAAGGGCGGCCCGCGCCCCCCCGGCGGCCGAGGGGCGGTCCTGTCGGGAAGCCGGGATTTCTGCGGTGGTTTTACTGGAAAAGTTGTTGCCGGCGGAGGGAGGGGTCACCCCAGCAGCCCCGGCAGGTTGGGGACGGGGGGACCGGCCGGCAGCGCACCGCCCGCCGGCTCTGCTCCGCGTCCGCAGCTCCGGGGACCGACAGCGACCGCCGGGCTCCGGCCGCTCCGCCGGCCTGCGCGGCCACGGGCCATAGCTCGTCCCGGCTCCCGGACGGAGATTGCCCCGGTGCTCGCGGCTCTCGGGACACCCCCGGGACCAGGGCCACCAACCACCGCTCGCCCGGGGGCTCTGTCCCCAACCGGTGGCCCACGGGGAGCCACCAGCCCAATCGTAGCCAAACCTCCTACCGCACTGGCCACCCTGTCAGCCCCCCTCTGGCCAGTCCCAGCCCACCCATTTGGGGCAGCCAGTGCCCCCCAAGTGCGTCCCAACGGGGCCACCGAGGGTTTGCCCTGGGCTCGGGCTCCTTTGGATGCCACGTATGGGAGCAGTTGCCATTGCACCCCCAGAGCCAACTGTGCCATTACCCTGGGACGGTGGTGGAGAGGGCAGCACCCATCCCCCGGCATCACCTCCACCCCCAGAACAGCCTGGCACTAGCCACGGTGTGGCACCGCACTAGCCACAACATGGCAGTGCCCCTGGCAGGCTGAGCCCGGAGCCCGGCACATCCCAACACTTCCAGGCATCGCTCCACCGTTCCCCACAGTAGGAAATCCTTGGCTCCGTGGCTCCTGTCCCTCCAGGGATGATTGATGGTGGCTCCCCAACTGCCCGGGTGGGAGCGGGGCTCGCCAGCCGGCCAGCCCCAGCCCACAAGGACGAGCTATGGTAGCCCAGAGGGCAGGCAGCGTGGCCGCAGGGCCAAGGCAACCTGGCAGGAAAACTCCCCGAGCTCATGGCGAGCTCTTCAATTCACTGTCTAGCCCTGTGGCCAGCGCCAGGCACCCAGCACAAGACACCCGTGGCATTGCCTGGACCACCGGCAGCCCTGGCCCGGGCTGGGAGCGGAGCACCGGCCACCAGCCCTGTCCCCATGGTAGCCATGGAGGGAGGGGGAAGGGCAGGCGGCTCAGCCTGAGCCTGGCGATGGCCAAGAAGGCACAGCCACGGCAGCCATGGCCAAGGAGGCACAGCCACGCCGGCGCTAGCCACAGCCCCCCCGGAGGCACCGGTGGGGAGGAGGCGTGTGGGGGCTCCGTGCAGCCGGGGGGAGCAGGCAGGGGCTGGCAGCAGCTCTCGCCGGGGCTGCCGGTGGGGCCAGGGGCTGGGGGAGCCCGGCCGGCTCCGGGAATCGCCCCGGCGGCTGCCAGGCCTGTGGCAGGGAAGGCGGGAGAGGGGGGGGAAACACGATCCTCCCCCAGCAGGAACGGGCTCTGCTCCCCGCTGAGCCCCCGCTGCTAATTTTAGCCCTGGGGAGGCACCGCCAGAACAGGAGCTCAGCCCGCGTTTAGTGGGGCCGGGAGCTGCTGGCCAGCATGGGCAGGTGGGTGGCCAAAGAAGCCATGGCACAGCACAACCCCAAGCAAGCCTCCCTCCTCCCCGGGATGAGCCCCTCTCCCCCCGCCAGCTGCTGGCCGAGCCCTCGCCGAGCCGTCAGCCAGGCGCCGGTGCTGCCCTCCCGCTGCCCGCACGCCTGCAGCCTTGGCTCGGCCAGCACCACACGTGGCCACCAGCCCTCCCGCCGGCCCCAGCACTGGCCTCACCATTGGGGGAGGGTTCACCGGGTGCCAGCAGCCAGGGGAACCCCCTGAGGCAGGTCCCAGCCCAGACCCCCGCGGGGGGGGGGACTGTCAGGATGTGGGGCTCAGAGGAGGGGGCCCTGCAAGGTCCTGAGAAGGATGTGGCCACCTCCTGTGGCCACCTGTGGACACAGAGAAGGAAAGAGCCCCCTGCGTGGCCATAGACTCCAGGGCCTGCCTGAGCTGGGGGGGCTGCACAGCACAGAGCCCCCTTGGGTCTCCAGCAGCAGCGTTTGGAGGGGCTGAGAGAGCACGGCCAGGATGGGTGCTCTCCACAGCGCTTCAGGTGGCCTGGTGACACCACAGGGCACCCTAAAGCCACCTGGCCACCAGCAGTGGGGGCGAATGTGTGAGGATACCACGGCCAAGGGATGCTCCAACCAACCGACCCTTCCAAAGGAGCAGAGGAATCGGCTCCGGAGCCTGCCCTGCTGTGGGGGCAGCTGCCCCAGCCACAGTGGGATCCCCCAGCCCGGGGTCCCATGGCTGCCGTTCCCCCCAGCCCTTCACCTGCGGCGTGACCGGCCGGGCTGCCCGGAGCTTACTGGAAGAGGAAGCTGCTGGGAAGGCAACGGGGCAGCTTTGGGGAGGAGAGGCTCGGCTCGGCAGCCGGCAGAGCTCGGCTGTCCATGCTCCCAGGTCCAGGGCCAGTAACGGGAAGCGTCTGCTCTCAGTGACGGTAAATCAGATCGGGGAGATTAGAGGCCCTCTTTTTTTTTTTTTTTTGCCTAATCATGAGCAGCTTGAAGTTGGAGGACAAGTTCCTGGAACAAAGAGGAAATGGAGGCAGTAAATAAAGAAAAACTGTTAACATGTGGCCCCGCGTGTGAAAAACGTCTCGGTGAAGAACAGTTTATGGCTCGCTCGTCGGCGAGCCATGAGCCGGGGGGGGCGGCCATGAGGCCCCATGCACAGGGGTACAGGCAGGTGGCCAGGGGTGGGGGTGGGGGGGGCTGTGAGATGGGGGTGGAGGGTCTGGGGGGCCAGGGATGTGTGGTGGAGCGTGGTGGAGGGAGGAGGAAGGCGGCTGGAGCGGGGCCGCTGGCGAGGCTGTGGCACAGCACATGTGAGGGGAGAGGCAGGGGACGGGCAGCGTGTGGGCAGCACCCAAACACCCCCCAGACCCCCTTCAAGTGCCAAGTGCTGCAGAGCTGTGCCCCCTCCACAGCTGCAGGGGGGCACGGCTGAGCCCTCCCCAGCAGAGCCCTGTTTGGGCCACGGAGCATCACCAGCCTCCAGCCAGTCCAGCCTGACGTGGGGCAGGCAGGGGGTCTCGTTGCTGTGCCAGGAACATGCCCCACTTCTCCGGGGGCAGTGGGGATTTCTGCCAAGAGCCAGACACCACTGGGCTCCCCCCTGGTACTGGCAGAAAGTGCCAGGAGCTGTGGGGATGCCCCTCGACGCCAGCCCCGCTGCGGTGCCTGCCTGCCCGCTGTGCCACCGGAGGGTGTCACCTGTTCCCAGGGCAGACGCAGCCAGAAGCTGGGGACAATTCCCAGCCACAAGGTCACCCCACGCTGTCCCTGCCAGCAGCGGGAGTGGGGTGGTGGGAGTCATTGCCCCACAGCACATGCCACCACGGATCTGTGGGAAGACTTGAAAGATGCCCGCAGAGCCATGGCGAGCGGGCACACACGGCCTCCTGCCGTCCCTCCAGCGGGACGTTCCCGGGAAAGTGAGGGGCTGCGGGAGAGCCGGGGGGGGTCACAGAGCACCCACCTGTGTCCCCCAGCACCTCCGCCTGCCCCCGCGCCGTGGCAGAGGTGGGGGATGGAGGGATGGGAGGTCTGGGGGATGGAGGGATGGGGGCACGGGGGGACGGAGGGATGGGGGGACGGCGGGACTGGGGGTGGAGGGATTGGGCGCTCTGCGGGTCCGCGCTGCGGGGGCAGCCCCAGGACACACTCGGTGCCTACGCCGCAGCCGTTCCCCCAGCCGGTGCCTGGCCGCCCGCGCCGGTAGCGCAGCCCCCCGGGCCGCGGGTCCCAGCGCCAGCCCCGCCCGGTGCCGGTGGGTCCCGGGAGCCCTTGCGGCGGGGCGGTCCCGACGGTCCCGGCCATGCTGGCGGCGCGGGGCCCGGGCCCGGCGATCCGGTGGGGGCGGCTGGCCGCGACGGCGGCGGGGGTCGTGCAGCCACCGGCCCCCCCACCTCGCCCCCCCGGACCCCTCCCGTGCACCGTGGACCTGCGGAGCGACACGGTGACCCGTCCCTGCGCCGGGATGCGCCGCGCCATGGCCAGCGCCGCCGTGGGCGACGACGACTACGGGGAGGACCCGGCGGTCAACGGTGGGCGGGGACGGGCCCCCCCGCGGCTTCGAGCCCGGAAGAGACGGGGGGTCGCCCCCTCCGGGGGGTCCCTGCCTGGAGACACCCCCCATTCAGGGGACAGCCGGGATGGGGAGCCCGGGGCGGGGCTGGGGGTGCTGGGAGGAGCTGGGAGTGGCAACCAGGAACTGGGGGGCTCCTGGCTGTCCCCCCCACCCTCCCCATCAGTGCTAGCAGACACCCCCCCACAGCACCCCATGTCTTTCCCCTGCAGAGCTGCAGCGCTTGGCCGCGGGGATCCTGGGGATGGAGGAGGCTCTTTTTGTGCCCACGGCCACGATGGCGAACCTCATCGCCGGTGAGTGCCCGGGGCTGCCCCCAGCCCTCCTGCCCCAGGCCAGGGGCAGCCAGGCCACAAGCCCAGGGGTTGGTTTATGTCCCCTTCACGTGGAGGGCAAGACAAGTGGGGTCCCGGGGTGAGCCCCGCTTCCACTCGGGAGGCTGCCAGAACGGCCGCAGGGGCAACCTGTGGGCAACTGGTCCCTTCTGACCCTGGTGTATCTCCTCGCCCCTTCCTCAGCCCCCTCCACCTCTAATCTGTAGCAGCAGCACCCCACTCAGACTCTGGGGCTGCTCCCCACTTCACCCTGCGGATGAGCAAGCCCCCCCCCACTTTTGGGGCTGCTCGTCTCCCTCCCGTGCTCAGCCGCTGCTCCGGTCACCTTTACCCGCTTCACTTCCTCACCCTCTGATCCACAGGGGTCTGCCGTGCACGGTGTGGGCCCTGCTCCAGCCCCAGCCCCACACAGGCACCAGGGAGGGGAGGTCATACCCCCCCCCCCCCCCCCCCCCCCCCCCCCCCCCCAAAGGGGGGGTCCTCCCCCCCCCCCCCCCCAGCTGCTCCCCCACCCCCAGCTCCCCCACCCCCCCTGTGACAGCCCCCACACCTCCCGGGCAGAGCGGGTGCTGGAGCCCCCCAGACCACCAGAGTGCAGGCAGACTGGAGGACCCCCCAGCTGAGCCTGCCCACCCTCCTGCACCCACTGGGTGCTGCCCCTTCCCTCACGGCCCCTCTCCCCACAGTGATGTGCCACTGCCAGCGCAGGGGGGGTCAGCTCCTGCTGGGCCAGGATGCCCATCTGCACGTCTACGAGCACGGTGGGGCTGCGCAGGTGGGTGCTGCGAGCACGGGTGGGCTCTGACCGGGGCTCCGGGGGCACGGGGGCACGGAGGAGCCGGTGGCACCGGCGACACAGGCAGGGGCTGGAGGGTGGCTTGCTGCTGCCCTCCTCTGGCTGCCGAGACCCGGCATCCCCTCCTGGCCTGCGGCATCATCCGGATCACCCTGAGCCACAGCCTGGGACACAAGTTGGGACTGAGCACACCC
Organism: Scolopax mira; assembly: GCA_004320125.1. Lineage (NCBI taxonomy): Eukaryota > Metazoa > Chordata > Aves > Charadriiformes > Scolopacidae > Scolopax > Scolopax mira. The sequence goes on from BJBW01010682.1 coordinate 22,226, forward strand.
GGTGCAGGGGAGGAGGGGACAGAAGGGGCTGAGACCCCCACGCACTGCCACCGACCTCCCCTGTCACCTCTGCTCTCTGCCCTGCCCTGGGCACAGGTCGCTGGTGTCCACTCCCAGGCGCTGCCAGACTTGCCAGACGGCACCTTCGACCTGGACCAGCTGGAGATGACCATCCGTGAGGCCCATGGCAGCCGGTACCACCCGCGCCCCGAGCTCATCTGCCTGGAGAACACGCACAGCTCGGCTGGGGGCCGGGCGCTGCCCCTCGCCTACCTCCAGCAGGTAGGAGCCGGTGGCTAGCAGCCATCCTGCCAACGTGCCAGCAGCCAGACCTGGCACCACAGGGATGCCACGGCCGTGCCAAGGAGCTTGGCTCACGTTGGCACCAGCTGCCCAACAGCGCTTGGTGCCTCCGGGGGTCCCTCCTGGCCCAGCTCCTCCTCTGCCCCCCCAGGTCCGAGGGCTCGCTGACCGCTACGGGCTGCGGGTGCACATGGACGGAGCGCGGCTGATGAACGCGGCGGTGGCCCAGGACGTGGAGCCGTCTCGGATCACCCAGCACTGCGACTCTGTCACCCTGTGCTTCTCCAAGGTGCTCTCTCACGCAGGAAAAAGGGTCCTCGGGGCCATACGGGACCAGCATGAGCTGGGATCCCGCCCTTGTGCTGGGGCATCCCCCGGGGCAGCGAGGGTCACCCTCCTGGTGGCTCCACAGGGCTTGGGTGCCCCGGCCGGCGCAGTGGTGGCCGGACACAGGGAGTTTGTGGCCGAGGCCTGGCGTGTGCGGAAGCTGCTGGGTGGGGGGATGCGGCAGGCGGGCGTTCTGGCCGCTGCTGCCCGCGTCGGGCTGGAGCACGCGGCGGCGACGCTGCACGGAGACCACCACAACGCCCGGCACTTCGCTGAAGGTACCCCCTGGGCACAATGTACTCCCAGCTCTGCCCAGCTGTGCCCACCGGGTCCTGTCCTGCTCTGCAGCTCGGTGTGGGCACAGCCTTACCCCTCCACCCCGATGGGGTGTCACCGCACCCAGCACTGCCGGGGGTAACCGCAGTGCCAGCACCTTGCCCGGGCAGCCGTGCTGGATTTCCAGCCAGGCAAGGATGTTGCTGGGCTTCCTGCCTGGCTGGAGTGCTGGGACAATGCCATGCCTGTCCCCGCGGTGACTCTGGTGCCAGGGCCTTGAGCCTCCCCTCCTGCCTCCCCCAGGCATCCAGGAGCTGAACTCCCCCCTTATCTCAGTCAACCTGGCGGCGGTGGAGACAAACATCGTGATGGTGAACATCAGGGGGGGCTGGCCGTCCCCCGCCGAGCTCTGTGAGCACCTGCAGGACGTGAGCGAGGAAGAGTTGGTTGAGACTGGCCAAGCTGTCAGTGTCCTGCTCTTCCCCTGGTCGGCGCACACGGTGCGCGCCGTCTGGCACCGTGACATCTCGGCCCGTGACACTGAGCTTGCAAAGAACAAGCTGGAGTTTGTGGCCAGGAAGTGCCAGGAAAAGCTGGCCCTGGGTCTGCACCCGACTCCTCCGAGCACAGGGGGAGCCTGAGCATCCCCCCAGCCCCAGTGCAGGGGGGGGTAGCTGCTCCCCCAGTGCTGCAGGCGAGCTGGGCCAGCTCTTCCAGCCCTGTCCTGGTAGCCAGCAGCAAAATGACTGGGCCACAGGACACTCCAGCAAAGTTCCCAGATGGCTGCAGCACAATGTCCACCCTGGCGTGCAGCTCAGCCCTGGGGACACCCCCAGCCCACCCCCCAGAGGGAGGGAGCACCTTCGCAGACGTGGCCAGAGGGTACAGTGGGGAGCCCCCATCTCCCACCACAGCCCAGACCCAGCAAACACGTCCCCAGAGCACCCTCTGGTCCTCAGCAGCAGCTCTGCTTCTGTAGCTGGGGTCCTGCTGGCAGTCCCTGACCCAAAGGTGTCCCCCTGCCCATGTGCACCCCACATGTGCATGGATGCTGCTGTGGGGAGACACATCCCAAGGGATGCTCGGGGCACAAAATAAACGTGTTCTGACAGCGCTGTGCCTGTGCAGGGTGTTTTCTCTCAAGCATGCTCCTCACCTGACCTGGTGCAGCATGGACATCGTCACAGCTTAGAGGTCCCTCTGGAGGGACCAGAGCTCCTGAGGGTGTAAAAGCCTCTCACAAGTTTGTATTTGGCCAGGACTGTCCTGCTAGCCCAGGCTGGCCCTGACAGCTCCACAGTGTGCTCCTCCATCACCCCTCATCCCCAAAGGCTCGTGTTAGCCCTGTCCCGCAGCCATGGGTTCTCGGGGGTTCCCCACTGAGCTCATTGTGTTCTGGATTGGCAAGTCCCCAACCCTGCCTGTGCAAAGAGCTGGGGGCAATGCCACGCTCCCCACTGCTGGCACAAAGAGCCCGGCCTCAGGACGTGCTGGGAGAGGGCATTCTTTCTGCAGCCACATCTGGTGTGTTGCTCACACAGCCCCAGCTCCCGGGGAGCAGAGTCACACCCCCGCAGCAGTTACTCCCGTTGCATTTTTATATTGGGAATAAGCAGTTTAAAGGAAAGAGAGGGAACAAACTTCATCACCAAGTCTTCCAGACAGAGCCCTGGAGCCCTGCCAGCCCCAGGCGTTCCTGCCCTCCTGCTCCCAGGGCAGGAACACCCCAGCAGAGGAGCACCAGCCCAGTGAGAATCGGTGATAACTGGTGCTCGGGGACCCCGCGCGGGTGCAGGGTGGGCAGAGGGGAGCAGGGCAGGGTGCAGGCAGCTGCCTGTCGCCACCGTGCAGGGCTGCAGTTCCTGTTCAGTTTGCTCCCGACGTGCCATCAAGCTTTTGAAATCATGTTCAGAATCACCTGGGGTGAGGAACCGAGCCCTGTGAGCAGCGCTGGGCCTCACTCCTCCACCCCTGGAGGGGATGGTCAGCCCCAAAGCTGCAGCCCCGAACCCACCTGGGTCTGCAGGGGAAGCTCTCCCTGTGCTTGGAGGGTGAAGGACGGACAGGGGTTCTTCTCCTACCTGAGTGAGGACGTAGCTCTCCTCCGACAGCTTCTCGATGATGTCAAAGTGATCCAAGCCAGCGAGATCCAGCAGGGAGACGGACCAGCCGGCTGCACGCAGAGCCTGCGGAGAGAGCAGGGCTGCCAGGAGGGACCTGACCCCCATCAGCCACCCGGGATGGGCAGCAGGAACCGCAGCCTGGCAAGGACCAGCATCCTCCCCCACGCTGCTGTTGCCTCCACCAGCAGCAGAGACGTGACATACAAGCTCTTTGTCCCAGCCCAACGGATCTGAGCGGGCGGCAGGAGCATCATCTCCATGGACCCAGGTGGGGGCTGCTGGGGGCTCACCTGGCCATATTCCTGTGACTGCCTGCGGAATTCCGGGGAGTCGTGCTGGGCCACAGCCACAAGCACCTCACAGGATGCAGGCGCCGCTGGGGGGATGCACAGCATGGGGCTGTTCCTCTGGGCCACCTCCCTGGGGGGGACACCATAGTGACAGCCCACGGACCCCTTCGCTCAGAGAGCCCATCTCTGCCCGTGGGGCACCCAGGTCCTCGCCTGCCTGGGCCCTTTCCCAGCCCCTGTCCCCCCCTCCCCGTGGGACTCACCGGTTCATGTTCAGCGCATCGTTCACGTAGGTGTGCAGGAGGGGCTCGAGGTCGTACACGCCGCTCACCAGCACCGCTCCTGGGGGCAGAGGGACCAAGCGTGTGGGGGGCCCTGCAGCTCGGGCCACTCTCATAGAATCATAAAATAGTTTGGGTTGAAGGAACCTTTAAAAACCATTTAGTCCCACCCCACTGCCATGGGCAGGGACATCTTCAACTAGACCATAGAATCACAGGATCATAGAATTGTTAGAGTTGGAAGGGACCTTAAAGATCATCCAGTTCCACCCCTCTGCCCTGGGCAGGGACACCTCCCACCAGACCAGGTTGCTCCAAGCCCCATCCAGCCTGGCCTTGGACCCCTCCAGGGATGGGGCAACCTAAACTTCCCTGGGCAACTTGTCCCAGTGTCTCACCACCCTCAAAGGAAAGAATTTCTTTCTGGTAGCTAATCTAAATCTCTCCTCTTCCAATATAAAATCATTACCCCTTGTCCTGTCACTGCACTTCCTGACAAAGAGTCCCTCCCCAGCTCTCCTGTAGCCCTTTCAGATATTGGAAGGCTGTTCTAAGGTCTCCCCAGAGCCTTCTCTTCTCCAGGCTGAACAACCCCAGCTCTCTCAGCCTGTCCTCATAGGAGAGGTGCCTCCATCCCTCTGATCATCTTCGTGGCCCTCCGCTGGACCCGTTCCAACAGGTCCATGTCCTTCCTGTGTTGAGGACTCCAGAGCTGGACACAGTGCTCCCGGTGGGGTCTGAGGAGCACAGAGCAGAGGGGTAGAACCACCTCCCACAGGTGCTCAGCAATTCAGGTTGCTCACAGCCCCATCCAACCTGGCCTGGAATGTTTCCCCAAGGATGGGGCATCTCCCACCTCTCTGGGCATCCTGGTCTCATCACCCTCGGTGTAAACAATTTCTTCCTTGCAGCCCTCTGTGCATGGGAACTCCCCCTTGCACCCGCGTCCCCAGGCCTCGGTGAGCTTCTGGTGGGCACAGGACACACACACCCCGGGGGCAGCTTGTGCAGGAGCCCAGAGTCCTGCACCCCCAGTGCCTGCGGGCAGCTCGTCTCCCTCGGCTCTGCAGCCCTGGACAGGCAGCAGGGACAGCCTCGTCCCGTGTGGGGACACCCCGGATGCGGTGGCGCTACCTTTGATATCCGGTGTCACCCCGAATTCCGTCCAGTCCGTGGCCAGCACCATGGCTGCCAAGTGGGCCCCTGCCGAGTGTCCGCACAGGTACAAGCCTCTGGAGAGGGGGGAGCCATGAGCCAGCACAGGAGGGGACCTGGGGACACTCTGCTCCACACAGAGGAGCTGGCACGGCCGCGAGGGAACATGGCAGCTCGGGCACATTCCCCGGTCCATCGACCAGGAGCACTGTTTGCCTTGAAGAACCACCATTGGCCTTCACGGCGGTGGTGGGGTGGAGGGGACCCCCAAGAAGCCCACCTGATGCCGGGGTACCGCCGCACCAGGAAGGCGAGGCTGCGCCGTACCTGCAGCACCATGGCGTCCATGTGGCCTGGGCAGAGGACAGGGTCAGGAGGGCACTGGGCCAGCACGGGGCGGCCACAGCCTCCACCGGGCAGCACCTACCTTGGGGAGCTATGTCATAGCCCACCGCCGCCACCGCCACCCCCCGCGACACCAGCGGGGGGGCTGCGAACCCCGACTCGTCCTTACTGGGGTGGAGAGGGAGGGAAGGGAAGCTGGCCAGGCTGCGGGGGCTCCCAGCAGACCCAGAGCACCCAGAATAATTCCAGGTGTCATGAGAAGGGTGTCATGAGAAGGTGACATGAGAAGGGTGACAGCTGGAGCAAGCCGGGGCGGGGGGTCCCTTCCTGAGACACCCCCTCCCCGACAGCCCACCTCACCTCAGGCACTGCCAGTATCCACCGTGGATATAGACCAGGACCGGGAATGCTGCGTGGCACAGCCCGCGGTGAGTGGAGTGTCCGACCCCCGCCTACCCCTCACCCCCTCCCCGCTGCCTGCCCGTCACCTACCGCCGGTGGGCTCCGCGGGGAAGTAGATGTCCAGCTTCTCCCGGTCCCCGTCGCCGTAGGGGACGTGCAGCGAGGTCTGCGCGCCGGCCCGGGCCCGCTGGGTCCCTGCAGGAGGATGAACACGGCGCCTGGTGTCCCGCAATCCCGGCGCCCGGTGTCCCGCACTCTCGGCGGCGGCAGCCCCGCTCCCCCCCGCAGCCCTGACCCGCTCCCACCCGCCACCCCCGGGCTGCCCGTGGCCTCACCCGCCGCCGTGGCCTCCAGGTGGGCCTCGATGACGGCGTCGCTGCCCAGTCGGGGGGACCAGCGGCTGGGGGAGTACTGCTGCTCCAGCGCCTGCGGGGGGCGGCACGGGGATGCACACCCGGGCGGCGGCATCGGGGACCGGGAGAGACACCCCGGGAGAGAAGCGCGGGCCCTACCTCCGCCGACATGTCCCGCCAGCCCCCCGTGCTGCGGCTGGTCGCGGTCATGGTCCCGCTCCTGGTCCCGCTCAGCGGCCGCCGCGTCCCGGGGCCGGAGTCCAGGGGCGTGGCCAGATCCAGGAGGCGTGGTCAAAAGGTAGGGGCAGGGCCAGAGCCATCTTCCATTGGCCATCCGGGAGGCGGGGTAGGGGCGTGGCCGAAGGCGGAGCCTCCCCTCTGCCATTGGCTGCCCGAGGGGCGGGGACGCGGCGTGAGCGGTGGCGCGGTGCACGCCGGGAAGGCGGTGCCGGCGGCCGGGACGCGGGAGCGCGTAGGGAAAATTTTGGCGCCTGTGCTCCCATTGGCCGGCGCGGACCGAGTCCTTCGATTGGCTGTCGCGGCGGCACGTGGGCGCCGAGCTCTCCTGCCATTGGTCGTCGCGGCGGTGGGGCGGTAGGGCGCGCGCGGGTCGCCCGTCCGGTGCAGCCATGAACAACTGTCTGACGGTGCCCGGCGTCCACCCCGGCTCACCCAGCCGTCCCCGCGGGCAGATACAGGTACCGCCATGGGCCGGCACCGCCGGTGAGGCGGCAGCGGGCCGGTACCGGAGGATGGCGGGCGGGGGTGCGGCGCTGGGCCGGTCCCGGGGGAAGGATGCGCTGCTGGGTCGGTACCGGGTCGGGGTTGGACTGGACTGGACTGGGCCGGGCCGGGTCGGGTCGGGTCGGGGAGGGGCATGGAGGGGGCGGGGCTGGACCGGACCGGTACCGATGGGGAAGCAGGACTGGGCCGGTACTGGGGGGGAGGAGGAGGTGGTGCTGGGCGGTACCGGGGCGGGGTTAGACCGGGCCCGGGAGGTGAGACTGGACCGGGCCCGTCCCCTACCGAAGGGGACACGGGACTGGGCCGGTACCGGCGGGAGCACCCGGGGGCTGTGCGGCAGGATGGCTGGAGAGAATTGTCTGGCTCCCAGAGACATAGTGGGGATGGGCCTGTCCCGGGGGGTGCTGGGGCTTCCCTGGGGATTGTGAGGGGGTCTGAGGAGGTGGGGGTCGCACCGGCTCCGGTGGGGGGGGGGGGGGGTCTGGGGGTCCCATCGCAGGGCTTGGCCAGTACCAGGGGCTGCCTGATGGGCTGATGCCCACTGACCCCTGTGGTTCTGCCCCAGGTGATCTTCGGCCCCATGTTCTCTGGGAAGAGGTAGGTGTAGGAGGGCAGGGGGGGTAGGGGTCAGGAGGGTGGGGGTGGGGGGCTGGGGACCCGCCAACCACCCTCTCTTGCAGCACGGAGCTCATGCGGCGGGTGCGGCGGTTCCAGCTGGCTCAGTACCGGTGCCTCCTGGTGAAGTACGCCAAGGACACACGCTACTCCACCTCTGGCGTCTCCACACATGATAAGTGAGTCCCTGGGGGCTGGAGGACCCACCCCCACCTACCCCATGGGTCAGGCGGCCTGGCTTCAACCTTGGGCTTGGGGAAGAGTGGCTGGAACGCTGCCCAGCAGAAAAGGACCTGGGGGTGTTGGCGGACAGCCAGCTGAACATGAGCCAGCAGCGTGCTCAGGTGGCCAAGAAGGCCAACAGCATCCTGGCCTGTATCAGGAACAACATGGCCAGCAGGAGCTGGCAGTGATGGTGTCTCTGTACTGGGGGCACTGGTGAGGCCTCACCTTGAGGACTGTGTTTAGTTCTGGGCACCTCACCACAAGAAGGGCATTGACCTGCAGGAGCGTGTCCAGGGGAGAGCCATCAAGCTGGTGAGGGGTCTGGAGAACTAGTCATATGAGGAGAGGCTGAGGGAACTGGGCATGTTTACTTTGGAGGAGACTGAGGGGAGACCTCATTGCCCTCTACAACTCCCTGAAAGAGAGGTGGATGTTGGCGTCTTCTCCCAAGGGAATATTGACATGACCAGAGGAAATGGTCTGAAGTCGCAGCAGGGGAGGTTTAGATCAGATATTGGGAAGAATTTCTTTACTGAGAGGGTGGGCAGGCCCTGGAACAGCCTGCCCAGGGAGGTGGTGGAGTCACCTCCCTAGAGGTATTTAAGAAACGTGTAGACATGGCACTTCAGAGCATGTTCTAGTGCCTGGGATTGTTGGTTTGTGTCTGTTTGTGGGAGGGTGTGGTGTGTTTTGTTTTGTTGGATTTTTTTGTGGTGGACTCTATGATCTCAAAGGTCCCTTCCAACCATGAATATTCTGTGATTCTGCCCATCTTTCCCCGCAGGAACACCATGGAGGCCCTGCCAGCCTGCCTCCTCATGGATACCTACCAGGAGGCGCTGGGCTCTGCTGTCATCGGCATCGACGAGGGCCAGTTTGTAAGTAGATGGCCAGGGCAGACCCTGGGGAGCTCTGCAGGACACAGCCTCTTCTCAGCACCCTATGGGGAAGGACGTCTGAATTCTCTGTGGGAGGGGGTGGGAAGAAATGCCCTCAGGGCAGTTTGACCCTACTGGTGTGGTCAAGTCCTTCCCTTGGTCCCTGCAGGCTGAGGACTCTCTTTGTGCCCTGAGCTGCTGGATCCTGAGCCAAGTGCTGCCTCCTCCTCCTCCTCACACCGTTTCTATCCTTCCTCCAGTTCCCAGACATCGTGGAGTTCTGCGAGATTATGGCCAACGCTGGGAAAACCGTCATCGTTGCTGCTCTTGATGGGACTTTCCAGAGAAAGGTAAATCACTCTTTTTCTTTATTACGGCAGCTGCTTTGGGGTGCTGTGGAGAACCATCCGACAGACCCACTCCTGCTGTCTTGGCACAGGCTTTCGGGAGCATCCTGAACCTGGTCCCGCTGGCAGAGAGCGTGGTGAAGCTGAACGCCGTGTGCATGGAGTGCTACCGAGAAGCCTCCTACACCAAGAGGCTGGGAGCAGAGAGGGAGGTGAGTTCCCTCAAGCAGCTTTCATCCTGCTGGTCCAGAGGGATCCCCTCAAGGGGGATGGAGCTCTGCAGAGTCACTCTCCCCATTCTCTTGCCAGGTGGAAGTGATAGGAGGAGCAGACAAGTACCACTCCGTCTGCCGAGCCTGCTATTTCCGCAAGCGGCCTCAGCAGGCTGGGCTGGAAAACAAGGAGAACGTGCCCCTGGGGGTGAAGCAGCAGCTGGAGGTGGCTGCCTCCCGGAAGATCTTCACTTCTTGATTGCTGGGTCTCCCGCACGGGGTGGGGAAAAAAATGGGAGGAAGGAAGTTACGTGCTGCAGCTCCCAGACGCCAGATCTGGCTTCCCCTGCTTTGAGCAAACTGGTAATTATCTTAGCTCTACCTGCCAAGCCACGCCGCTGTTCCCCGGAAAGAGGAGGATCAACCCGGCCCCGATTTCGGGGGCGGGGGGGGGAGGGGGTAAGTTAAAGCAGAAGCTTGACTTAAAAGTGAGTTCCTTTCTCAGAAGATGGAATGGGTAGTTACACATAGTTACTGATGCTGCCACACAAACAGGTCCTGGAGAAGCGCCCCAGCAAGCCAGGCTGCAGGGCTTCCATCGCCCGCCATAGCTGTGGCCTGCTCGCCTGGTCTTCTCCCCGTCTTGGGAGTTCAGACTGGGTCTGGTTCACTGGCCTGTCAACACAACTGTTTCTTTCTCTCTTGCCCAATTGCTAAATTCAAGGTTTCTTAAGACAACGTACAGTAAGTTAGTATTTTAAACTCACTTCCTTTTTTCTTTTTTTTTTTTAACGCAGTCTGGGGAGATAACCTGTTACTTGTCATAGAGCTGCTCTGGCACTTTTCAACTGAAAGGCAGCGGCCACCTGGCCTTCAACAGTCCCTTTGCCATTATGATCATTTGCTGTAATTGTCTTGTATTTTTTGTTAAAACAGAGATGGGGGGAGGGAGGGGGGAAGAAGGCTTGTCTTGATGGTCTGACAGTGGGCTCTTCTGAGCTTTTGAGCTTTAAAAGGGCTGGCAGTGGCCAGGAGTAGTCTGTGTATTAAGACAGTCTTTTTCGAAGAACTAGACCACTTCAGGAAGAGCCTCCTCTCCAACATCAGGGTGGTTTTGCTCAGGTCCAAGCTTAGTGCTGCCCCTTCTGTGCTTGGTTACCTGGGAAAGGTTTGGAGGCTCAGGACTTACTCTGTAAAGGTTTGAGCTACTGTTTCTGCGAAGCTTCTGCTACTTGGAAAAGGGTCTCTGCTTTGAGTGGGTCATTCTCAACTACAGTTGTGCATCTTGCTCCCTCCTGAGCCTTCTAGAAATTCTCGAGGCTGATTCTTCCTCTGCTGTAAGTTGACTGAAGGATCCTCTTCCCCCTTTGCTTGCCTTGGCTTCTGGAAGGTTGTGGGTGATTGTTTTTGTTTATTTTCCTTACTCCTTGCAAAAGTGCTTTCCCCTCTAAGCCAGCCTCTATGAGCTCCAGGCAGCAGCTCTGGGTTCTGGCCAGGTCACATCTCCACGTGCCAATGCAGCATGCTCTGCTTGCCCTCTCCCTCCAGCTGGGAGGAGACACCTCCTAGGAAGGTTACAAGAGCCCTTTGAAAACCCCTGCTCTGCGTTACTTGACACGGTGACAGTTGTCATACTCCCAAGCATTTCACTGCCAGGCCTGGGCTTTCCCCCTGGAGCAGGGGGCGGGGGGGGAAGGCAGCGTTGCTACTGGTTGAGGTTAATAAACAACTTAATGAAATTATCTGTGTGGGTTTTTATACCAGACCATTCCAAGAAGGCTTCCCCACCATTACCACTGCGTAAATGGTGTGGGCTCCCAGCCCCAGCCCTGGCCACTCAGCTGGTGGCAGGAGCGGTGTTGGAGCTTCCCCCTGTTCAGACCTTCCACCAGACTCCTAGCAGCCGGAGGAGGGATCACCTAAAAATAGCGTGAGTGTGCTGTTTGCAGTCCAAAAGTTGGCTGGGGCTGTTCTGCTACTTCCCTGCCTGGAACCCCCAAGCCCTCCAGGAGAGAAGAGGAGGAGGAACAGGAACGCTGTTTTCCTTCCCCAGAGAAGAAAAGTCAGGTGGTGGCTCGGTGAAAAAAAAGTTTATTCCTTCTCCACGGTGACAAAGAAAGAACTATTTGAAGGCCAGCCCCAGCAGCCACAGCTCGCACACCTCACGCTGCTGCTGGGAGCAGCTTCACAGCAAGTGCAGCAGAAAACACAACCTGAGAGAGCCACCGGGAACACCGGCACGGGCAGGACGCGGGATGGCAGCCACGATTCCGCAGCGACAGTGCTTGGTGGGAGTCAAGCGAGGGGGGGAAGGGGGGGCTGAGTATCGAGTCAGCAGGAAAAAAGCATTCCAGGACTCTCCTGGGATGCTTGGAGCAGCCACAGCCCCGCCAGGAGAGAGAGACATAGATCCTGGCACTCGCTGCTCCCACAGATCCCAAACCGCGTCCTCCCGGCACCGGCAGCTCGAGCACAGGCGGCGAGAAGGCACAGCACAAGGAGGGGGGGTACAATCTACAGGAGACAGGGCTTTGGCATCAAGCTCGCCCAGCAGCAGCCGAGCGGGAAGGCACAGGGAGCTGGCAGCCATAGCTGGCACTTGAGGGGCTGGAAAGGCACCGGGGGCCAGGGCAGCAGTCACCAGGACGGAGGTTGTAGGGGGGGGTGCAAACCACCACCCACCCCACTGCTTCCCCAAGGCACAACAGCGAGGGCAGGAGTTGGGGGGGGTGGGCAGCAAAGGGCAGTTGCAAATCACCCCACCCTGTGCCAAAATCCACCACCACGTGCCAAAAATCCACCCCACCATACACACACACACACACACACACCAGGCCCCAGGTCCCCTCCTGCGCCCCAGCACCGGGACCCGGTGGCTTCACACAAAGCGGCCGCCACCCTCCTGCCCCCCACTTTTGAGGGGCAAGTTCCCCCCCCTCTGCCACCCCACCAAAGAGAATTGCACAGACAAGGGCTCAGTACACCGGTGGGGGCTGGTAGCCCTCCGGTCCTTCTGCCGTGTGGGTGAAGGGCGGCTGCTGGTAGCTGTCATGGCTGATGTTGGGGTAACTGGAGTAGGGAGTGGGAACCTCCCCGCTGGGGTCCACGTAGCTCTGAGCAAAGTCTCCCACCCCCATCTTGTACCTCCTGTAGGCAAAGGTGATGAGGAGACCCTGGAGAGAGGACAAGGGGCCAGCGGTGTCAGGAGACGTGGGGGAGGCTGGGTGGCCCTGGGGAGCCCCACCACGCTCTCCCCCCAAACCCCTAGACCCCGAGCTCCATCACGGCTTCACTCACCCAAGAGAAGATGGAGAAGAAGCTGAAGGTGATGGCAGCCCGGGCTGAGTCAGCCCCGATGTGCACGTCGTCAGCCTTCGTCCAGGCCCACTGGTTGGTCAAGAAACAAAAACCAACGAACCACAGGAAGGTCCAGAGACCTAAGTGGGAGGGAGGGAGGGAGGAAGGTAGCGTGAGGAGGAAGGGGGAGCCAGGGCTGCCGTCCGTCCCTGCTGCTCCCATGGGGGCTGCTTGCTGCTGCCCCATGGCTCCTCGGAGAGCGCGTGGCCCCGCGGGCAGGACGCCAGGCGGGAGCGACTCCCTTTGCCAGGCACCGGCAGCCACGTCACGGGACAAGGGCAGCCATTGTAGCGGTGGCAAGAAGGCAACAACAGCCTTGAATCCCACCACCCCACCCTAGGTGGCCACCTAAATTACCTGAGAAGCCGAGGTCCGCCAGGACCAGGTACTTGCGGTCAGTGGTGTTGCTGATCTGGGGGAAGTAGACGTCCACCATGAAGAAGAAGATGCAGGCGAGGAAGGCCAGGATGCCGATGCCGATGCCGTAGCGGCAGGCGTCCTCGTTGTGGTTGAAGATGCATGAGAGCTGGGGGGAGCTGGGGGGGTTGGTGTAACCCTCCCCGACCAGGCAGGAGAAGACGATCAGGGCGAAGATCTACGGAAGGGTTGGGAGTAGGTTGAGCAGTTGGGTGGCACCGGGGACCCCTCCCTGAGATGGGATGGGGGACACCGGGAACGGGAGGGGAAGACCGGGATGGGTCGTGCGGGCTCCGGGGTCCCGGAGCCCGCACGACCCATCCCGGTCTTCCCCTCCCGTTCCCGGTCTCCGGTCCCCGCCCCGACTCACCGCGCTGGCGATCCGTGCCAAGACCTGCGGTTGTTGGACGAAGTGGCCCAGATCGAAGGTACCCCCGGCCTTGGCCGCCCCGTACGCTCCCCCACCGCCGCCACCGCCCTCCATGGCCCCGGAGCCGCCGCCGCTCCTGCGCGGTACCGCCCCCGGGGGTGGGACGGAACGGGAGATCCGTCCTTCCCGCCCCGTCGGGGCGGAGCGGGGCATGCTCAGGCTGGCCGGGAGGGGGTCCCAGAAACACAGCATCTTCATGGGTGGAAGATCATAGAATCACAGAATGGTTTGGGTTGGAAGGGA